>JAUNZM010002547.1:0-12320 GCA_033459285.1 Clamator glandarius | reverse complement strand
GAGGACCCCAAAACCTCTGCAGGACCCCAAAACCCCCTAGGGGACCCCGAAACTCCTTAAGGCCCCCCAGCGTCCCTCCTGAGCCCCCCCAAAACCTCCCAGGAGCCCCAAAGCCCCCTACCTTGCTGGTAAGGTTGGTGATGATCAAGGTGCAAGAGGCTGGTGTTGAGGGGGACCCCAAGTTCCCCCAGGGCACCCCAAAACTCCCTAGGGGGCCCCAAAATCCCCCAGGGGACCCCAAAACTCCTTAAGCCCCTCCCAAACAACCCTGAGTCCCCCCAAAACCTTCCAGGAACCCCAAAGCCCCCCTACCTTGCTGGGGAGGTTGGTGATGGTGAAGGTGCAGAGGCTGGTGTTGAGGGGGACCCCAAGTCCCTCCCTGACCCCCGGGGGACCCCAAAAACCTCTGGGGGACCCCAAAACCCCCCAGGGGAACCCCAAAACTCTTTTAGCCCCCCTCCTCCTCAGCCCCCCAACCCAAATCTCTCAGGAGCTCCAAAACCTCCTACCTCGCTGGTGATGGCGAAGGCGCAGAGGCTGGCGTTGAGGGGGACCCCCAAGTCCCTCCCTGACCCCCAGGGGGACCCCAAGAACCCCCTTGGGGGACCCCAAAACCCCCTACCTTGTTGGCGAGGGCGGTGATGACGCGGGCGAGGGCCGAGAGGCTGGTGTTGATGGCCTGAGTCTCGCGGAGCCGCTCGCCCCGCGCCAGCGACTTCTCCAGCCGCTCGCTGCCCGCCAGGTCCACCAGGCTCAGCACCGCTGGAAAGTAGGGGGGGGGGACACCCCGAAATTGAGGAGGGGGACCCCAAAATCGAGGCCCAGGGACCCCCAGAAGACCCCTGACACCCCCAACAGCAGCCCGGAGACCCCCCAAATGCCTCCCGACTCCCGCAAAAGCAGCCCGAGACCCTCCTCAAATAAACCCCCAGACGCCCTAAATCCTCCCCCTTCCCCCCATAACCAGCGCCAGAGACCCCCAAATCCCCCTTGACACCCCAAAAAGCAGCCCAGAGACCCCCAAATCACCCCCTAGCCCCCCCAATCCCTCCCAACACCCTCAAAACTAGCCCCAGAGACCCCCAAACCTCCCTTGACACCCCCAAAACCAGCCCAGAGACCTCCAAATCACCCCCTAGCCCCCCCAATCCCTCCCAACACCCCCAAAACCAGCCCGGAGACCCCTAAATAACCCCCAGACCCCCCCCAATCCTCCCCGATCCCCCCAAAACCAGCCCCAGAGACCCCCAAATCACCCCCTAGCCCCCCCAATCCCTCCCAACACCCCCAAAACCAGCACCAGAGACCCCCAAATCACCCCCTAGCCCCCCCAATCCCTCCCAACACCCCCAAAACCAGCCCCAGAGACCCCCAAATCCTCCTTGACACCCCAAAAAGCAGCCCAGAGACCTCCAAATCACCCCTAGCCCCCCCAATCCCTCCCAACACCCCCAAAACCAGCCCGGAGACCCCTAAATAACCCCCAGACCCCCCCCAATCCTCCCCGATCCCCCCAAAACCAGCCCCAGAGACCCCCAAATCACCCCCTAGCCCCCCCAATCCCTCCCAACACCCCCAAAACCAGCCCCAGAGACCCCCAAATCCTCCTTGACAACCCCAAAACCAGCCCCAGAGACCCCCAAATCACCCCCTAGCCCCCCCAATCCCTCCCAACACCCCCAAAACCAGCCCAGAGACCCCTAAATAACCCCCAGACCCCCCCAATCCTCCCCGATCCCCCCAAAACCAGCCCCAGAGACCCCCAAATCACCCCCTAGCCCCCCCAATCCCTCCCAACACCCCCAAAACCAGCCCCAGAGACCCCCAAATCCTCCTTGACAACCCCAAAACCAGCCCCAGAGACCTCCAAATCACCCCCTAGCTCCCCCAATCCCTCCCAACACCCCCAAAACCAGCCTGGAGACCCCTAAATAACCCCCTAGCCCCCCCCAAACCGGCTTAGAGACCCTCAAATCACCCCCTGGCCCCCCCCCCAATCCTTCCTGATACCCCCAAATAATCCCCAGACCCCCCCAAATCCTCCCCGATCCCCCCAAAACCAGCCCCAGAGACCCCCAAATCACCCCCTAGCCCCCCCCAAATCCCTCCCGATAACCCCAAAACCAGCCCAAAGACCCCCCCAAACAAGCCCAGAGACCCCCAAATCCCACTAACACCCCCAAAATCAGCCCAGAGACCCCCAAAACCAGCCATAGGGACCCCCAAATCACCCCCAGACCCCCTAAATCCTTCCTGATCCTCCCCAAAACCAGTCACGGAGACCCCCAAATCACCCCTTAGTCCCTCAAAACACCCTGACACCCCCAAATCATCCCCAGACCCTTCAAATCCAGTCATGGAGACCCCCTAGTCCCCCAAGATCCCCTCGTCACCCCCCAAAACTAGCCCAGACCCCCCTAGAGTCCCCCCTGACACCACCAGACCCTGCAAATCCAGTCATGGAGACCCCCCAAATCATCCCCTCGTCCCCCAGAATCCCCCCATCACCCCCAAAACCAGCCCAGACCCCTCAAAGTCCCTCCTGACACCCTCAAACCCCCTATATCCCCCCCCCAAACCAGTCACGGAGACCCCCAAATCACCCCCATGTCACCTAAAACCCCCGGACACCCCCAAAACCATCCCAGATCCCCCCAAAGTCCCCCCTGACACCCCCTCAAACATCTGAAAATCCCCCCTAGAGGCCCCCCAAGTCACCTGACACCCCCAAAACCAGTCACAAAGACCCCCAAATCACATCCTAGTCCCCCCAAACCCCCTCCCAACACCCCCATATCACCCCCTAGCTCCCCCAAACTCCTTTGAAATCCCCCAAACGAGCCCTGGACACCCCCAAATCAGCCCCTAGCTCCCCCAAACTCCTTCGAAGTCCCCCAAACCAGCCCCGGACACCCCCAAATCACCCCCTAGCTCCCCCAAACTCCTTTGAAATCCCCCCAAACCAGCCTCGGACAACCCCATATCACCCCCTAGCTCCCCAAACTCCTTTGAAATCCCTGAAACCAGCCCCGGACACCCCCATATCACCTCCTAGCTCCCCCAAACTCCTTTGAAATCCCCCCAAACCAGCCCCGGACGCCCCCATATCACCCTCTAGCTCCCCAAACTCCTTTGAAATCCCACAAACCAGCCCCGGACACCCCCAAATCACCCCCTAGCTCCCCAAACTCCTTTGAAATCCCCCAAACCAGCCCCGGACACCCCCATATCACCCCCTAGCTCCCCCAAACTCCTTTGAAATCCCCTAAACTAGCCCCGGATACCCCCAAATCACCCCCTAGCTCCCTCAAACCAGCCCCGGACACCCCCAAATCACTCCCTAGCTCCCCCCCGAAACCCCTCTGACACCCCCAAATCCCTCTCCGGGTCCCTCACAGGAGCAGCGCAGCTGCCGGGCGGCGTTGGTGCCGCGGATGCGGAGCTGGAAGACGCTGTGGCTGCGCGACGAGCGATCGTTTAGCACCGTCCGCGCCACCGAGCGGTTGGTGGCCGCCGTCTGCAGCAGCCCCAAAACCTTTGGGGGGGACACACACAGGGACCCCCCAGTCACCCTAAACCTACCCACACCCCACACAGGGGCGATTTGGGGTGGGGAGGGGGCTGTGTTTGGGGGTACCGGGGTGATTCGGGGGCTCAGGGAGTGGATTTGGGGGTCTTGAGGATCTCTGGGGGTAGTTTTGAGGTGTCACGGGGGGATTTGGAGGGGTAGGGGGCTGAGTTTGGGGGTCTCTGGGGCTGGTTTTGGGGGTGTTGTGGGGGTATTGGGGTGATTTGGGGGCTCAGGGGGAGGATTTGGGGGTCTTGAGGATCTCTGGGGTTGGTTTTTGGGGGGAAGAGCCATTTTAGGGGGGGAAAACGGGCCACAGGGGCCTTTTTGGGCCTCAAAGAGCCGTTTTAGGGGGAGAAAGGGGAAACAGGGGCCTTTTTGGGGCTGGAAGAGCCATTTTAGGGGGAGAAAGGGGCCACAGGGGCCTTTTTGGGCCTCAAAGAGCCGTTTTAGGGGGAGAAAGGGGAAACAGGGGCCTTTTTGGGGCTGGAAGAGCCATTTTAGGGGGAGAAAGGGGCCACAGGCGCCTTTTTGGGGCTGGAAGAGCCATTTTAAGGGGTAAAAGGGGAGCAGGAGCCTTTGTAAGGGGACACAGCGGGTCCCGAGGCGGTTTTCGGGGTGCAGAGGGTGCTCCCACCTCCTCTTCGGAGGCGACGGGGACGCAGCGCAGGTTGGGGACGTGAAGTTCCTCGCTGGCGGCGCTGACCCTGCGGATCTCGAGCTCGGTGCCGCGCTCGGGCCTCGCGCCCAGCAGATCCCGCACGGCTTCGTTGTAGATCTCCAAGAAGCTGGCGCTGAAATCATACTGCGCACCGGTACCGGCCTCGTGAGTCCCAAAACCCTCCAATTTCACCCCAAAACTGGGTTTAATGATGGTTTTCAGCTCCCTTCCCAGCTTTTCTCCACCAGCATCACCCCCAAACCCCTCAATTCTGCCCCAAAAATGGGATTAACGGTGGCTTTTCACTAACTTCCCAGCTTTTTTCTACCAGCATCAACGCCAAAACCCCCAATTTCACCCCAGAATTGAGAATAACGATGGTTTTTCACTCACTTCGCAGCCTTTTTCCAACAGCATCAGCCTCAAACCCTCCCAAAACTGGGATTATAGGATGGGAAGGGAGGGAAACCCCACGATTCACCACCAGGATCAGCCCCCAAATCCCCAATTTCACCCCAAAACTGGGGATTCCAGGCTGGGAAAGGAGTAAAAAACCACCATTCTCTACCAGCATCAGCCCCAAAGCCCCCAATTTTACCCCAAAATGGGATTAATAGTGTTTTTACGCTCCCTTCCCAGCCTTTCTCCAACAGCATCAGTCCCAAAACCCACAATTTCAACTCAAATCTGGGATTATACGCTGGGAAGGGAGTAAAAAACCACCATTCCCCACCTGTATCACCCCCAAAACCCTCCAATTTCACCCCAAAACTGGGATTAATGATGGTTTTCAGCTCCCTTCCCAGCTTTTCTCCACCAGCATCACCCCCAAACCCCTCAATTCTGCCCCAAAAATGGGATTAACGGTGGCTTTTCACTCACTTCCCAGCTTTTTTCTACCAGCATCATCGCCAAAACCCCCAATTTCACCCCAGAATTGAGAATAATGATGGTTTTTCACTCACTTCGCAGCCTTTTTCCAACAGCATCAGCCTCAAACCCTCCCAAAACTGGGATTATAGGATGGGAAGGGAGGGAAACCCCACGATTCACCACCAAGATCAGCCCCCAAATCCCCAATTTCACCCCAAAACTGGGGATTCCAGGCTGGGAAAGGAGTAAAAAACCACCATTCTCTACCAGCATCAGCCCCAAAGCCCCCAATTTCAACTCAAAATGGGATTAATAGTGTTTTTACGCTCCCTTCCCAGCCTTTCTCCAACAGCATCAGTCCCAAAACCCACAATTTCAACTCAAATCTGGGATTATACGCTGGGAAGGGAGTGAAAAACCACCATTCCCCACCTGTATCACCCCCAAAACCCTCCAATTTCACCCCAAAACTGGGATTAATGATGGTTTTCAGCGCCTTTCCCAGCTTTTCTCCACCAGCATCACCCCCAAACCCCTCAATTCTGCCCCAAAAATGGGATTAACGGTGGCTTTTCACTCACTTCCCAGCTTTTTTCTACCAGCATCAACGCCAAAACCCCCAATTTCACCCCAGAATTGAGAATAATGATGGTTTTTCACTCACTTCGCAGCCTTTTTCCAACAGCATCAGCCACAAACCCTCCCAAAACTGGGATTATAGGATGGGAAGGGAGGGAAACCCCACGATTCACCACCAAGATCAGCCCCCAAATCCCCAATTTCACCCCAAAACTGGGGATTCCAGGCTGGGAAAGGAGTAAAAAACCACCATTCTCTACCAGCATCAGCCCCAAAGCCCCCAATTTCAACTCAAAGTGGGATTAATAGTGTTTTTACGCTCCCTTCCCAGCCTTTCTCCAACAGCATCAGTCCCAAAACCCACAATTTCAACTCAAATCTGGGATTATACGCTGGGAAGGGAGTGAAAAACCACCATTCCCCACCTGTATCACCCCCAAAACCCTCCAATTTCACCCCAAAACTGGGTTTAATGATGGTTTTCAGCTCCCTTCCCAGCTTTTCTCCACCAGCATCACCCCCAAACCCCTCAATTCTGCCCCAAAAATGGGATTAACGGTGGCTTTTCACTCACTTCCCAGCTTTTTTCTACCAGCATCAACGCCAAAACCCCCAATTTCACCCCAGAATTGAGAATAACGATGGTTTTTCACTCACTTCGCAGCCTTTTTCCAACAGCATCAGCCCTCAAACCCTCCCCCCCCAAAACCTGCCGGATTATCAGGATGGGAAGGGAGGGAAACCCCACGATTCACCACCAAGATCAGCCCCAAATCCCCAATCTCTCACCCCAAAACCTGGGGATTCCCAGGCCCTGGGAAAGGAGCTAAAAACACCCATTCCTCCCTACCAGCATCCAGACCCCAAACCCCCCAATTTCACCCCCAAAGAAGAATTAAGGATGATTTACGCTCACCTCCCCAACCCTTCTCAGCCAGGTCCTGGGCCCCGCGGAAGATGCGGCGCACGGCACGGGGGATCACGCCCCACGTTTCGGGGTCGTGCGTGGTCCGGCCGCTGCCCGTTTGTCCGTAGGCGAAAATGCAGACGTGGTACCCGTCCAGCGCCGACTGAGGGGTTTGGGGGGGTCAGGGAGCTGGTTTGGGGGTTCTTGGGGGGCTGGGGGATCAGGGAGCAGGTTTAGGGGGTAAGGGAGCCCGTTTGGAGGTTCTTGGAGGGTCAAGGAACTGGTTTCAAGGGGTCAGGGAGCTGGTTTGGGGGCTCTTGGGAGGGTCAGGGAGCTGGTTTGGGAGTTCTTGGGGTGTTGGGGGATCAGGGAGCAGGTTTGGAGGTTCTTGGAGGGTCAAGGAACTGGTTTCGGGGGGTCGGGGAGCTGGTTTGAGGGTGCTTGGGGGGATTGGAGGGTTCAGAGAGTTGGTTTGGGGGTTCTAGGAGGGGCTTGGGGGGGGTCAGGGAGCTGGTTTGGGGGTTCTTGGGTGGCTGGGGGACCAGGGAGCAGGTTTAGGGGGTAAGGGAGCCCGTTTGGAGGTTCTTGGAGGGTCAAGGAACTGGTTTCAAGGGGTCAGGGAGCTGGTTTGGGGGTTCTTGGTGGGATTGTAGGGTTCAGAGAGTTGGTTTGGGGGTTCTAGGAGGGGCTTGGGGGGGTCAGGGAGCTGGTTTGGGGGTTCTTGGGGGGCTGGGGGATCAGGGAGCAGGTTTAGGGGGTAAGGGAGCCCGTTTGGAGGTTCTTGGAGGGTCAAGGAACTGGTTTCAAGGGGTCAGGGAGCTGGTTTGGGGGGGTCAGGGAGCTGGTTTGGGAGTTCTTGGGGGGCTGGGGGATCAGGGAGCAGGTTTGGAGGTTCTTGGAGGGTCAAGGAACTGGTTTCGGGGGGTCAGGGAGCTGGTTTGGGGGTTCTTGGGGGGCTGGGGGATCAGGGAGCAGGTTTAGGGGGTAAGGGAGCCCGTTTGGAGGTTCTTGGAGGGTCAAGGAACTGGTTTCAAGGGGTCAGGGAGCTGGTTTGGGGGTTCTTGGTGGGATTGTAGGGTTCAGAGAGTTGGTTTGGGGGTTCTAGGAGGGGCTTGGGGGGGTCAGGGAGCTGGTTTGGGGGTTCTTGGGGGGCTGGGGGATCAGGGAGCAGGTTTAGGGGGTAAGGGAGCCCGTTTGGAGGTTCTTGGAGGGTCAAGGAACTGGTTTCAAGGGGTCAGGGAGCTGGTTTGGGGGTTCTTGGTGGGATTGTAGGGTTCAGAGAGTTGGTTTGGGGGTTCTAGGAGGGGCTTGGGGGGGTCAGGGAGCTGGTTTGGGGGTTCTTGGGGGGCTGGGGGATCAGGGAGCAGGTTTAGGGGGTAAGGGAGCCCGTTTGGAGGTTCTTGGAGGGTCAAGGAACTGGTTTCAAGGGGTCAGGGAGCTGGTTTGGGGGTTCTTGGGGGATCAGGGAGCTGCTTTGGGGGGTCAGGGAGCTGCTTTGGGGATTCTTGAAGGGTCACGGAACTGGTTTTGGGGGGTCAGGGAGCTGGTTTGGGGGTTCTTGGGGATTTGGGGGATCAGAGAGCAGGTTTGGAGGTTCGTGGGGGGGTCAAGAAAGCAGTTTCATGGGGTCAGGGAGCTGGTTTAGGTATTCTTGGGAGGATTTGGGGGGTCAGGGAGCTGGCTTGGGGGTTCTGGAGGGGGCTGGGGGTTCACAGAGCTAGTCTGGGGGTTCTTAGGGGGTCAGGGAGTTGGTTTGGGGGTTCTTGGGGGGGTCAGGGAGCTGGTTTGGGGGTTCTGCGAGAGGGATCTGGCGTTTCAGGGGAAGATTTTGGGGTTCTCAAGGGGATTCGGGAGGTCACGGAACTGGTTTTGTGGGGACTTGGGGGGTCAGCGAGCTGATTTTAGGGGTTTCGGAGGGGATTTGGGGGTTCAAGGGGCTGACTATGGGTCAAGGGGCTGACTATGGGGTTCAGGGGGGATTGGGGGGGTGAAGGAGTTGGTTTGGGGGGGGGTCAGGGAGCTGGTTTGGGGGGAGTCCCAAGAGAGAGCTTTGGGAGTTCAGGCCCAATATAAATCTGTAAGGGCTGCTGGATTTGGGGGTGCTGGGGCTGGATTTGGGGGTGTCAGGGCAGGGGTTTTTTGGGGTATGGGGGGGGTCCCCCCAACCTGCACGAGGAGGGGCGATCTCCTCGAGACACCTCCTGCTGGGAAGCGCTCGGCGCGAAGACGCGGTCGAAGCTGAAGTCGTAGCGGACGTCGCCGGCGGCGCTCGCGTCCGACGTGAGACTTTCGGGGGAGAACGAGAGGGTTTTGGGGAGCCCCGTCTTTACCGGGAACCCCCCTCAAATGATGAAGTGGAGGTTGGGGGGGGACACCCCCAAAAATCTGCCTTTCTCACCTCATCTGGACGGGAGAGCACGAGCGCCGTGCGGTCGTCGGGAGGGAAGTGGAGGTGGTGCAGCTCCTTCTGCTTCTCGGGCTTCCTCCGGCAGCACCGGGGCGCACGCGGCAGAAAACGCGGATGTTGCCCTGCGGAAATGGGAATTTGGAGGGGTTGGGAAGCGATTTGGGGGGTTCAGGGAACGGGGTTTGGGGTTCTCAAGGGGATTTTGGGGGCTCAGGGGGGTGATTTGGGGGCTCTCAGAGGGGATTTGGGGGCTCTCAAGAGGGGATTTGGGGGCTCAGTGGACCGGTTTTGGAGTTTGCGGGGGAATTTGGGGGTTCAGGGAGATGGTTTGGGGATTCCTGGGGGGATTTGGGGGTTCAGGGAGATGGTTTGGGGATTCCCGGGGGGATTTGGGGGTTCAGGGAGATGGTTTTGGGGTTATCGGGGCAAGTCTGGGGCTCAGAAGGTGATTTCAGGGCTCTCAGAGGGGGATTTGGGGGGCTCAGTGGACCAGTTTTGGAGTTTGCGGGGGAATTTGGGGGTTCAGGGAGATGGTTTGGGGATTTCCGGGGAGATTTGGGGGTTCAGGGAGATGGTTTTGGGGTTACTGGGGCAAGTCTGGGGCTCAGAGGGTGATTTCAGGGCTCTCAGAGGGGATTTGGGGGCTCTCAAGAGGGGATTTGGGGGCTCAGTGGACCGGTTTTGGAGTTTGCGGGGGAATTTGGGGGTTCAGGGAGATGGTTTTGGGGTTATCAGGGCAAATTCAGGGGCTCAGAAGGGATCTGGGGGCTCAGTGGACTGGTTTGGGGGCTCAGAGAGTGATCTTGGGACTCTCAAGGGGATTTGGAGGCTCAATGGACTAGTTTGGGGGGGGTCATGGGAGAATTTGGGGTTCAGGGAGATGGTTTTAGGATTCTCAGGGGGGATTTGGGGGTTCAGGGAGCTGGTTTTGGGGTTATTGGGGCAAGTCTGGGCCTCAGAGGGTGATTTCAGGGCTCTCAGAGGGGATTTGGGGACTCAAGAGGGGATTTGGCGGCTCAGTGGACCGGTTTTGGAGTTTGCAGGGGAATTTGGGGGTTCAGGGAGAAGGTTTTGGGGTTCTGAAGGGGAATTTGGGGGCTCAGGAAGCTGGTTTTGGGCTTATCAGGGCAATTCAGGGGCTCAGAAGGGATCTGGGGACTCAGTGGACTGGTTTGGGGGCTCAGAGAGTGATTTTGGGACTCTCAAGGGGATTTGGAGGCTCAATGGACTAGTTTGGGGGGTTCATGGGCGCGAATTTGGGGTTCAGGGAGATGGTTTTGGGATTCTCGGGGGGGATTTGGGGGGTTCAGGGGAGCTGGTTTTGGGGTTATCAGGGGCAAGTCTGGGCCTCAGAGGGTGATTTCAGGGCTCTCAGAGGGGATTTGGGGACTCAAGAGGGGATTTGGCGGCTCAGTGGACCGGTTTTGGAGTTTGCGGGGGAATTTGGGGGTTCAGGGAGATGGTTTTGGGGGTTCCTGAAGGGGAATTTGGGGGGCTCAGGAAGCTGGTTTTGGGCTTATCAGGGGCTCAGAAGGGATCTGGGGACTCAGTGGATTGGTTTGGGGGCTCAGAGAGTGATTTTGGGACTCTCAAGGGGATTTGGAGGCTCAATGGACTAGTTTGGGGGTTCATGGGGAGAATTCGGGGTTCAGGGAGATGGTTTTGGGATTCTCGGGGGGATTTGGGGGTTCAGGGAGCTGGTTTTGGGGTTATCGGGGCAAGTCTGGGCCTCAGAGGGTGATTTCAGGGCTCTCAGAGGGGATTTGGGGGCTCTCAGAGGGGATTTGGGGGCTCAGTGGACCGGTTTTGGAGTTTGGGGGGAATTTGGGGGTTCAGGGAGATGGTTTGGGGATTCCTGGGGGGATTTGGGGGTTCAGGGAGCTGGTTTTGGGGTTATCAGGGCAATTCAGGGGGCTCAGAGGGGATCTGGGGGCTCAGTGGACTGGTTTGGGGGGCTCAGAGGGTGATTCTGGGACTCTCAAGGGGATTTCGGGGTTCAATGTTGGAGTTTGCGGGTGAACTTGGGGGGTTCAGGGAGATGGTTTTGGGATTCTCGAGGGGGGGTTTGGAGGTTCAGGGAGCCAGTTTTGGGGTTCTCAAGGGAGATTTTTGGGGGCTCAGAGAGCTGGTTTGGGGGTTCTTGAGGGGTTCTGGGCATTCGGGAGGCTGGTTTTGGGGTTCTCAAGGGAGATTTGGGGGCTCAGAGAGCTGGTTTGGGGGTTCTTGAGGGGTTCTGGGCATTCGGGAGACTGGTTTTGGGGTTCTCAGGGGAGATTTGGGGGCTCAGAGAGCTGGTTTGGGGGTTCTTGAGGGGTTCTGGGCATTGGTTCTCAAGGGAGATTTGGGGGCTCAGAGAGCTGGTTTGGGGGTTCTTGAGGGGTTCTGGGCATTCGGGAGACTGGTTTTGGGGTTCTCAGGGGAGATTTGGGGGCTCAGAGAGCTGGTTTGGGGGTTCTTGAGGGGTTCTGGGCATTTGGGAGGCTGGTTTTGGGGTTCTCAAGGGAGATTTGGGGGCTCAGAGAGCTGGTTTGGGGGTTCTTGAGGGGTTCTGGGCATTTGGGAGGCTGGTTTTGGGGTTCTCAGGGGAGATTTGGGGGCTCAGGGGGCTGCTTTGAGGGTTCTCAGAGGGGATCCGGGGGCTCGGGGAGCTGGTTTTGAGGTTCTCAAGGGGGATTTCGGGGCTCACGGGTCCGGTTTGGGGGTTCTCAGAGGGGATTTGAGGGCTCAGGGAGGTGGTTTTGGGGTTTCGCGCCCCAAAAAGCGGCCGCTGGGGTCCCACCTTGAGCTCCTGGATGAGGTTGTGGAGGCCGCGCCGCTCCATCTCCAGCCCGTGGAGCTGCTCCTCCTGCTGCGCCAGGCGCTGCTCCCGCTGCGAGGCCTGCTCCTCCAGCACCGCCACGCGGGGCGCGTTCCTCAGCCAGGAGCTGCTCCGAGAGCCCCAGCCGCGTCTGAACGGAAAGGGGAGCACGTGGGAAAAGGGGAAAAAAAAGGGGGGAGGGTCGGGAGGCTCCAAAGGGATCTGAACAGGCCGGATCCATGAGCTGAGACCGACGGGACGAGGTTTAACGAGGCCAAATGGCGGGTCCCGCGCTTTGGGGCGCAACAACCCCTGAGCAGCTCCAGACTAGGAGAAGCCTGGCTGGAAACTGCCTGTGGGAGAAGGACCTGGGGGGGGTTGGTTGAACAGGAGCCAGCAGGGGTTCCAGGTGGCCACCAAGGCCAGTGGCATCTTGGCTCGGAGCAGCCCCGGCGTGGCCAGCAGGGCCAGGGAGGTTCTTCTCCCTCTGGGGAGACCCAACCTCGAATCCTGGGGTCACTTCTGGGC
>JAUNZM010002546.1:0-11935 GCA_033459285.1 Clamator glandarius | reverse complement strand
GTTGGGGGTCACTGGTTTGTACTGGGAGGGGTTGGGGGGGGGCACTGGAGCACTGGAGGGGTTGGAGGGTCACTGTTTGTACTGGGAAGGGTTGCGGCGTCACTGGTTTGTACTGGGAGGGCTTGGAGGGGCACTGGGTGGGATACTGGTTTATACTGGGAGCCACTGGGAGGGTCCCAGGATTTGGGGGGGGGGGGGGGGGCAGTGACTTTAGTGCCTTTTCAATGAGGTTTTAGGGGGGTTTTTAGGTGTCTCAGAAGGGCTGGGGGGGGGGCAGGAGGTTTTGGGGGTTCGGAGGGGGGTTTTGGGGGTTCAGGGGGGCCTGGGGGGGTCTGAAGGTTTTGGGGGACCCTGATTTAACCCCCCCCCCCCCCCCCCCCCAAAAAATTTTCAGGGATGACGAGCGACCTCGATATTTTTGTGGGGAACACGACGCTGATCGACGAGGAGGTTTTGCAGCTCTGGCTCGATGGGCACTCGGGTCAGGGACCCCCCCAAAACAGAAAATATTGGGGACCCCCCCCCAACCCCCCAAAAAATCTGACCCCCCCCCCCCCCCCGACCCCAAAAATCCCACCAGGACCCCCCCCACATCTCACCCCAGAGCCTCAGAAATCCCTTCAACCCCCCTAAAAATCAACCCGGGAGCCCCAAAAATCCTCTGGACCCCCCCTCCCCCCAAAAAATATTGGGGGCCCCCCCCCCACAAAATCTGACCCCTCGGACCCCAAAAAATCCCACCAGGACCCCCCAAATCTCACCCCAGAGTCCCCCAAAATCCCTCTGACCTCCCCTAAAACATCAACCCGGGAGCCCAAAAATCCCTCTGGACCCCCCCAAAAAAAATATTGGGGGCCCCCCCCCAAAAATGCGACCCCCCTGGACCCCAAAAATCCACCAGGACCCCCCAAATCTCACCCCAGAGCCCCAAAATTGCCCCCCAGACCCCAAAAATCCCTCCAGGACCTACTCCCCCCCAAAAAAAAATTGGGGACCCCCCCTCCAGTCCCTCCCAGTGCCCCTCCAATCCCTCCCAGTCCCTCCCAGTGCTCCCAGTGCTCCCAGTGCCCCCATAACCCCTCCCAGTGCCCCCCCAGTGCCCTCCCAGTGCTCCAGTGCCCTCTAACCCCTCCCAGTCCCTCCCAGTGCTCCCCAGTGCCCCTATAACCCCTCCCAGTGCTCCCAGTGCCCCCCCCCAGTGCCCTCCCAGTGCTCCCAGTGCCCCTCTAAGCCCTCCCAGTGCTCCCAGTGCCCCCCCCAGTGCCCTCCCAGTGCTCCCAGTGCCCCTCCAATCCCTCCCAGTCCCTCCCAGTGCTCCCAGTGCCCCCATAACCCCTCCCAGTGCCCCCCCAGTGCCCCTCCAATCCCTCCCAGTGCCTCCCAGTGCCCCCCAGTGCCCCCATAACCCCTCCCAGTGCCCCCCAGTGCCCCATAACCCCTCCCAGTGCCACTCCCAGCCCCTCCCAGTGCCCCCCAGTGCCCCCATAACCCCTCCCAGTGCCCCCCAGTGCCCCCATAAACCCTCCCAGTGCCCCTCCAGCCCCTCCCAGCCCCTCCCAGTGCCCCCCAGTGCCCCCATAACCCCTCCCAGTGCCCCCCAGTGCCCCCATAACCCCTCCCAGTGCCCCTCCAGCCCCTCCCAGCCCCTCCCAGTGCCCCCAGTGCCCCCATAACCCCTCCCAGTGCCCCCCAGTGCCCCATAAACCCTCCCAGTGCCCCTCCCAGCCCCTCCCAGTGCCCCCCAGTGCCCCCATAACCCCTCCCAGTGCCCCCCAGTGCCCCCATAACCCCTCCAGTGCCCCCCAGTGCCCCCATAACCCTCCCAGTGCCCCCCAGTGCCCCCATAACCCCTCCCAGTGCCCCCCAGTGCCCCCATTACCCCTCCCAGTGCCCCTCCAGCCCCTCCCATCCCCTCCAGTGCCCCCAGTGCCCCCATAACCCCTCCCAGTGCCCCTCCCAGCCCCTCCCAGCCCCTCCAGTGCCCCCCAGTGCCCCCATAACCCCTCCCAGTGCCCCCCAGTGCCCCCATAACCCCTCCCAGTGCCCCCCAGTGCCCCCATAACCCCTCCCAGTGCCCCCCAGTGCCCCCGCGAGGCTCGGCTGTCCCCGCAGTGGCCGAGGCGGTGTCGCGCCGGCTGCAGGGGGGGGTCCTGGAGCGCACGGGGACGTCGGTGTCCGTCCTGCAGAGCGACACGCAGCGACCATTACCGAACCTTCCAGATGCTGGAGCGGCTGCTCCACGCGCTCCCCCCCGGCTGCTCCAGCAGCTCCTCTTCCAGATCCCCCCCTCCCGGCAGGCCATGCTGGTCCAGCGGTCAGCTGGGAGGGACTGGGAGGGACTGGGAGGGGAGTGGAGGGGACTGGGAGGGACTGGGAGGGACTGGGAGGGGATTAGAGGGGACTGGGAGGCACTGGAGGCACTGGAGAGGATTAGAGGGGACTGGAGGGACTGGGGAGCACTGGGAAGGGATTAGAGGGGACTGGGAGGGGATTAGAGGGGACTGGGAGGCACTGGGAGGAACTGGGAGGGGAGTGAGGGGGGACTGGGAGGCGCTGGGAGGGACTGGGAGGGGATTAGAGGGGACTGGGAGGGACTGGGAGGGGATTAGAGGGGACTGGGAGAGACTGGGAGGCACTGGGAGGGGATTAGAGGGGACTGGGAGAGACTGGGAGGGACTGGGAGGGGATTAGAGGGGACTGGGAGGGGATTAGAGGGGACTGGGAGGGGATTAGAGGGGACTGGGAGAGACTGGGAGGCACTGGGAGGGGATTAGAGGGGACTGGGAGAGACTGGGAGGGACTGGGAGGGGATTAGAGGGGACTGGGAGAGACTGGGAGGCACTGGGAGGGGATTAGAGGGGACTGGGAGAGACTGGGAGGCACTGGGAGGGGATTAGAGGGGACTAGGAGGGGATTAGAGGGGACTGGGAGGGACTGGGAGGGATTAGAGGGGACTGGGAGGGACTGGAGGCACTGGGAGGGGATTAGAGGGGACTGGGAGGGACTGGAGGCACTGGGAGGGGATTAGAGAGAACTGGGAGGCACTGGGAGGGGATTAGAGGGAACTGGGAGGCACTGGGAGGGGATTGGAGGGATTGGGAGGCACTGGGAGGCACTGGGAGGGGATTAGAGGGGACTGGGAGGCACTGGGAGGGGATTAGAGGGAACTGGGAGGCACTGGGAGGGGATTAGAGGGAACTGGGAGGCACTGGGAGGGGATTAGAGGGAACTGGGAGGCACTGGGAGGGGATTAGAGGGGACTGGGAGGCACTGGAGGGGATTGGAGGAACTGGGAGGCACTGGGAGGGGATTAGAGGGGACTGGGGGGCACTGGGAGGGGATTAGAGGGAACTGGGAGGCACTGGGAGGAGATTAGAGGGAACTGGGAGGCACTGGGAGGGGATTAGAGGGGACTGGGAGGCACTGGGAGGGGATTGGAGGGAACTGGGAGGCACTGGGAGGGGATTAGAGGGGACTGGGAGGCACTGGGAGGAGATTAGAGGGAACTGGGAGGCACTGGGAGGGGATTAGAGGGGACTGGGAGGCACTGGGAGGGGATTAGAGGGAACTGGGAGGCACTGGGAGGGGATTAGAGGGAACTGGGAGGCACTGGGAGGGGATTAGAGGGGACTGGGAGGCACTGGGAGGGACTGGGTGGAGCTCAGAGCTGGTTTTGGGGTTCAGGGCTGGATTTCGGGTCCCCCCTTTCGGTTTTTGGGTGTTCAGGGCTGGATTTTCGGGGTTCAGGGCTGATTTTAGGGGTTCAGGGCTGCTTTTTAGTCCTTCCAGGCTGTTTTTTGGAGCTCGGGGCTGGGATTTCGGAGCTCGGGGCTGGATTTTAGGGGTTCGGGGCTGGATGTGGGGGTTCAGGGCTGGATTTTCGGGGTCCCCCCTTTCGGTTTTTGGGGTTCAGGGCTGGATTTTCGGGGCTTCAGGGCTGATTTTTGGGGGTTCAGGGCTGCTTTTAGTCCTTCCAGTCTGTTTTTTGGAGCTCGGGGCTGGGATTTCGGAGCTCGGGGCTGGATTTTAGGGGGTTCGGGGCTGGATGTGGGGGTTCAGGGCTGGATTTCGGGGTCCCCCCCTTTCGGTTTTTGGGTTCAGGGCTGGATTTCGGGGTCCCCCCCGCAGTTATTACGCCTTCGACGAGGCTTTTGCCCGGGAGCTGCTGGGGAAGAAACTCTCCAAGGGCACCAAAAGGACCTGGACGAGATCAGCGCCCGCACCGGCATCAGCATCAAGAGCTGCCGCCGACAGGTGAACCCCAAAAACGAGAGGGGGGACCCCAAAAACCCGGGGGGGACCCCAAAACCCCAGCCCCGACCCCCAAAATCCCAGCCCCGAGCTCCAAACTCCCAGCCCCGAGCTCCAATAACAGCCTGGAAGGACTAAAAAGTAGCCCTGAACCCCCAAAAAATCAGTCCTGAACCCCCTAAAATCCTGCCCTGAACCCCAAAAATGAGAGGGGGGACCCCAAAAACCCGGGGGGGACCCCGAAACCCAGCCCCGAACCCCCAAAATCCAGCCCCGAGCTCCAAACTCCCAGCCCCGAGCTCCAATAACAGCCTGGAAGGACTAAAAAGTAGCCCTGAACCCCCAAAAAATCAGTCCTGAACCCCCTAAAATCCTGCCCTGAACCCCAAAAATGAGAGGGGGGACCCCAAAAACCCGGGGGGGACCCCGAAACCCCAGCCCCGAACCCCAAAATCCCAGCCCCGAGGCTCCAAACTCCAGCCCCGAGCTCCAATAACAGCCTGGAAGGACTAAAAAGTAGCCCTGAACCCCCAAAAAATCAGTCCTGAACCCCCTAAAATCCTGCCCTGAACCCCAAAAATGAGAGGGGGGACCCCAAAAACCCGGGGGGGACCCCGAAACCCAGCCCCGAACCCCAAAATCCCAGCCCCGAGCTCCCCAAAAACCAGCCCCGAGCTCTAAAATCCAGCCCCAAGCTCCAAAAACAGCCTGGAAGGACTAAAAAGTAGCCCTGAACCCCAAAAATGAGAGGAGGGACCCCAAAAACCCGGGGGGACCCCGAAACCCAGCCCGAACCCCAAAATCCCAGCCCCGAGCTCCAAACTCCCAGCCCCGAGCTCCAATAACAACCTGGAAGGACTAAAAAGAAGGCCTGAACCCCCAAAAATCAGCCCTGAACCCCCTAAAATCCTGCCTGAACCCCCCAAAATGAGAGGGGGGACCCAAAAACCCGGGGGGGACCCTGAAACCCTAGGGGGGACCCCAAAATCCCAGCCCCGAACCCCAAACTCCCAGCCCCGAGCTCCAGCCCCGAGCTCTAAAATCTCAGCCCCGAGCTCCAAAAAACAGCCTGGAAGGACCAAAAAGCAGCCCTGAACCCCAAAAAATCAGCCCTGAAGCCCCTAAAATCCAGCTCTGAACCCCAAAAATGAGAGGGGGGACCCCAAAAACCAGGGGGGGACCCCAAAACCCAGCCCCGAGCTCCCCAAAAACCAGACCCGCGCTCTAAAATCCCAGCCCCAAGCTCCAAAAACAGCCTGGAAGGAACAAAAAGTAGCCCTGAACCCCCAAAAAGTCAGCCCTGAACCCTCTAAAATCCAGCCCTGAACCCCAAAAATGAGAGGGGGGACCCCGAAAACCCGGGGGGACCCCAAAACCCAGGGAGGGGCCCCAAAATCCCAGCCCTGAACCCCAAAATCCCAGCCCTGAGCTCCAAGAAACAGCCTGGAAGGACCAGAGAGCAGCCCTGAACCCCCAAAACCGAAATGGGGGACCCCAAAAACCAGCCCTGAACCCCAAAAACTGAAAGGGGGGACCCCAAAAAACAGCCCTGAACCCCCACATCCAGCACCGAACCCCTTAAAATCCAGCCCTGAACCCCAAAAAATCAGCCCTGAACCCCAAAAACCAAAAGGGGGGACCCCGAAATCCAGCCCCGAATCCCCAAAACCAGCTCTGAACCCCCAAAACCAGCCCTGAAGCCCCAAAATCGAAGGGGGGACCCCCAAAACCACCCTGAACCCCCAAAATTCAGCCCTGACCCCCCAAAATCCAGCTCTGAACCCCCAAAAACCAGCCCTGAACACCAAAAAAACAGCCCTGAACCCCCAAAATCCAGCCCTGAACCCCCAAAAACAGCCTTGCGCCCCCAGAAACCCAGGGGGGGACCCCAAAACCCAGCCCTGAACCCCCCCGAAACCAGCCTTGAGCCTCATATCCAGGTCTCATCCCTGAAAGGGTGAGGGGGGCTGGAAATTGGGGGACCCCAAAACTTGAGGGGGTCCCCAAAATCTGAGGGGGATCCCCAGAATGAGGAGGATCCTAAAATCCATGTGGGGACCCCAAAATCTGTGGGGGACCCCAAAATCGGAGGAACCTCAAGGCCACGAATAGGAGCCCTGAAAGCCAGAAGGAGCCTTGAAATCTTGGAGGGGTTGAGGGGGGACCCCAAAAATTTGAAGAGGACCCCAAAACTGAGAGACCTCAAAACCCTTTTGGGGGGGACGCAGACACCCTGGGGGTCCCCCAAATAGGGGTGGGACCCCAAAATCTAAGAGGGGGGACCCCAAAACCCTGCGGGAACCTGAGGATGGAGAAGGAAGAGCCTGAAAGCAAGAAGGATTTAGGGTGTTGGGGGGGGGAATTGGGGGTTCGAGGGGGGGATTTGGGGGTGCAGGGAGGTGTCGTCCCCTCTAATCTGGCCCCCCCATTTTTTGGGGTCCCCCCCTCCCCCCAGTTTGATAATTTTAAGCGAGTGTTCAAGGCGGTGGAGGAGCTGAGGGGCCCCCTGGCCGAGAACATCCAGCAGCTCTTCTTGCTGCCCCCCAACCTCGCCAGGTGGGTTTGGGGGGGCTGGGGGGACTCTGGGGGGCTGGGGGGGGGCTCTATGGGGCTGGGGGGGGTCATAGGGGGCCGGAGAGGGGGGAATTGGGGGTCCCAGAGGGGCTTTTGGGGGGTTCTATGGGGCTTGGGGGGGTCCCAGAGGGACATTTGGGGGTTTCTATGGGGCTGGGGGGGGCACTTGGGGGTCCCAGAGGAGCTTTTGGGGGGTTCTATGGGGCTTGGGGGGGTCCCAGAGGGACGTTTGGGGGGTTCTATGGGGCTGGGGGAGCACTTGGGGGTCCCAGAGGGGCTTTTGGGGGGTTCTATGGGGCTGGGGGGGCACTTGGGGGTCCCAGAGGAGCTTTTGGGGGGTTCTATGGGGCTTGGGGGGGGTCCCAGAGGGACATTTGGGGGTTTCTATGGGGCGGGGGAGGGCACTTGGGGGTCCCAGAGGAGCTTTTGGGGGGTTCTGTGGGGCTGGGGGGTGCAATTGGGGGTCCCAGAGGAGCATTTGGGGGGTTCTATGGGGCTGGGGGGGGAATTGGGGGTCCCAGAGGGACTTTTGGGGGGTTCTATGGGGCTGGGGGGGCACTTGGGGGGTCCCTTTTGGGGGTTTCTATGGGGCTGGGGGGGCACTTGGGGGTCCCAGAGGGACTTTTGGGGGGTTCTATGGGGCTGGGGGGGCACTTGGGGGTCCCAGAGGGACTTTTGGGGGGTTCTATGGGGCTGAGGGGGCACTTGGGGGGTCCCAGAGGAGCATTTGGGGGGTTCTATGGGGCTGGGGGGGGAATTGGGGGTCCCAGAGGAGCTTTTGAGGGTTTCTATGGGGCTGGGGGGCACTTGGGGGTCCCAGAGGGGCTTTTGGGGGTTTCTATGGGGCTGGGGGGGCACTTGGGGGTCCCAGAGGGACTTTTGGGGGGTTCTATGGGGCTGAGGGGGCACTTGGGGGGTCCCAGAGGAGCATTTGGGGGTTCTATGGGGCTGGGGGGGGAATTGGGGGTCCCAGAGGAGCTTTTGAGGGTTTCTATGGGGCTGGGGGGGCACTTGGGGGTCCCAGAGGGGCTTTTGGGGGTTTCTATGGGGCTGGGGGGTGCACTTGGGGGTCCCAGAGGGGCTTTTGGGGGGTTCTATGGGGCTGAGGGGGCACTTGGGGGGTCCCAGAGGAGCATTTGGGGGGTTCTATGGGGCTGGGGGGGGGAATTGGGGGTCCCAGAGGAGCTTTTGAGGGTTTCTATGGGGCTGGGGGGGGCACTTGGGGGTCCCAGAGGGACTTTTGGGGGGTTCTATGGGGCTGGGGGGTGCACTTGGGGGTCCCAGAGGGGCTTTTGGGGGGTTCTATGGGGCTGAGGGGGCACTTGGGGGGTCCCAGAGGAGCATTTGGGGGGTTCTATGGGGCTGGGGGGGGAATTGGGGGTCCCAGAGGAGCTTTTGAGGGTTTCTATGGGGCTGGGGGGGCACTTGGGGGTCCCAGAGGGACTTTTGGGGGGTTCTATGGGGCTGGGGGGTGCACTTGGGGGTCCCAGAGGGACTTTTGGGGGGTTCTATGGGGCTGAGGGGGCACTTGGGGGGTCCCAGAGGAGCATTTGGGGGGTTCTATGGGGCTGGGGGGGGAATTGGGGGTCCCAGAGGAGCTTTTGAGGGTTTCTATGGGGCTGGGGGGGCACTTGGGGGTCCCAGAGGGACTTTTGGGGGGTTCTATGGGGCTGGGGGGTGCACTTGGGGGTCCCAGAGGGGCTTTTGGGGGGTTCTATGGGGCTGGGGGGCACTTGGGGGGCTGGGATGTGATGCTCTGGGGCTGCTATGGGGCAGCCGTGGGGCAGCATATGATGCTGTGGGGCAGCCTGGGATGCTCCGGGGACGCCGTGGGGCAGCCGTGGGGCAACCGTGGGGCAGCCTGGGATGCTCCGAGGCCGCCGTGGGGCAGCATATGATGCTATGGGGCAGCCTGGGATGCTCCGGGGACGCCGTGGGGCAGCCGTGGGGCGGCCGTGGGGCAGCCTGGGATGCTCCGGGGATGCTATGGGGCAGCCTGGGATGCTCTAGGGATGCTATGGGGCAGCATATGATGCTGTGGGGCAGCCTGGGATGCTCCGAGGCCGCCGTGGGGCAGCATATGATGCTGTGGGGCAGCCTGGGATGCTCCGGGGACGCCGTGGGGCAGCCGTGGGGCAGCGTGGGATGCTCCGGGGATGCTATGGGGCAGCCTGGGATGCTCTGAGGCCGCCGTGGGGCGGCCGTGGGGCAGCCTGGGATGCTCCGGGGACGCCGTGGGGCGGCCGTGGGGCAGCCTGGGATGCTCTGGGGATGCTATGGGGCAGCCTGGGATGCTCTAGGGATGCTATGGGGCAGCATATGATGCTGTGGGGCAGCCTGGGATGCTCCGAGGCCGCCGTGGGGCAGCATATGATGCTATGGGGCAGCCTGGGATGCTCCGGGGACGCCGTGGGGCAGCCGTGGGGCGGCCGTGGGGCAGCCGTGGGGCAGCCGTGGGGCAGCCGTGGGGCGGCCGTGGGGCAGCCGTGGGGCGGCCGTGGGGCGGCCGTGGGGCGGCCGTGGGGCAGCCGTGGGGCGGCCGTGGGGCAGCCGTGGGGCGGCCGTGGGGCGGCCGTGGGGCGGCCGTGGGGCAGCCGTGGGGCAGCCGTGGGGCGGCCGTGGGGCAGCCGTGGGGCAGCCGTGGGGCAGCCGTGGGGCGGCCGTGGGGCGGCCGTGGGGCGGCCGTGGGTCAGCGGCGGCTCCCCTGCCCCACAGGGACTACGCGGCCGTCGTGTTCTTCGCCAGCAGCCGCTTCGAGACGGGGAAGCGGCGCCTGCAGTTTCTCAGCTTCGGGGACTTCGCCGCCTGCGCCCAGCACGTCATGGAGCACTGGAGCCAGGGGGCCCTCGGTGAGCGCCGCGGGGACACGCGGGGACATCTAGGGAGCCACAGGGACCTTGGGGACATCTAGGGAGCCACAGGGACCTTGGGGACATCTGGGGACCCGCGGGGACGTCGGGGGACCCATAGGGACATCTAGGGAGCCACAGGGACCTTGGGGACATCTAGGGAGCCACAGGGACCTTGGGGACATCTAGGGAGCCATAGGGACCTTGGGGACATCTGGGGACCCGCGGGGACGTCGGGGGACCCATAGGGACATCTAGGGAGCCACAGGGACCTTGGGGACATCTAGGGAGCCACAGGGACCTTGGGGACATCTAGGGAGCCATAGGGACCTTGGGGACATCTGGGGACCCGCGGGGACGTCGGGGGACCCATAGGGACATCTAGGGAGCCACAGGGACCTTGGGGACATCTAGGGAGCCATAGGGACCTTGGGGACATCTGGGGACCCGCGGGGACGTCGGGGGACCCATAGGGACATCTAGGGACCCATAGGGACTCTTGGGGACACCTAGGGACATCAGGGACCAATAGGGACCTTGGGGCCATCAGGGCCATTGGGGACCCTTGGGGCCATCTGGGGACCCTTGGGGACATCCAGGGACATCAGGGACCTTGGGGACATCTAGGGACCTATAGGGACATCTAGGGATCTATAGGGACCCTTGGGGACATCTAGGGACCTATAGGGACATCTAGGGACCCATAGGGACCCTTGGGGACATCTAGGGACTCATAGGGACATCTAGGGACCCATAGGGACCCTTGGGGACATCTAGGGACTCATAGGGACATCTAGGGACCCATAGGGACCCTTGGGGACATCTAGGGACTCATAGGGACATCTAGGGACCCATAGGGACCCTTGGGGACATCTAGGGACTCATAGGGACATCTAGGGACCCATAGGGACATCTAGGGACCCATAGGGACATCTAGGGATCTATAGGGACCCTTGGGGACATCTAGGGACTCATAGGGACATCTAGGGACCCATAGGGACATCTAGGGACCCATAGGGACCCTTGGGGACATCTAGGGACCTATAGGGACATCTAGGGACCCATAGGGACATCTAGGGACCCATAGGGACCCTTGGGGACATCTAAGGACCTATAGGGACATCTAGGGACCCATAGGGACCCTTGGGGACATCTAAGGACCTATAGGGACATCAGGGACCCTTGGGGACATCTAGGGACCCATAGGGACCCTTGGGGACACCCAGGGACATCAGGGCCCCATTGGGGCCCCTTGGGGACCTCGGGGCCCTCCGGGTGCCCCCCGGTGACCCCCGTGTCCCCCCCCCCAGCGCCCGAGGCGGCCGATCCCGACGGGGACGTCCCCAAGTCCTTCCTGCAGGACCTGAAGGAGCTGAAGGTGCTGGTGGCCGACAAGGACCTGCTGGACGGGCACAAGAGGTGACGCCCCCCAAAACCCCCCGAGAAACACGATTGACCCCCCGAAATAGGAATTTGCCCCAAAAAACACAAATTGTACCCAGAAAAACACAAATTTTAACACAAAAACCCCAAATTTTAACACAAAAAACCAAATTTTAACACAAAAAACCAAATTTTAACACAAAACCCCCAAATTTTAACCTCCAAACCAAATTTTACTCCAAAAAACCAAATTTTAACACAAAACCCCCAAATTTTAACACAAAACCCCAAATTTTAACACAAACCCCCAAATTTTAACACAAAAAACCCAAATTTTACTCCAAAAAAACAAATTTTAACACAAAAGCCCCGAATTTTAACCCCCAAACCCAAATTTTACTCCAAAAACCCACAAATTTACTCAAACCCCCCAAATTTTAACAAAAAACCCCAAATTTCAACCCCAAAAACCAAATTTTACTCCAAAAACCCACAAATTTTACTCAAACCCCCAAATTTTAACAAAAAACCCCAAATTTCAACCCCAAAAACCAAATTTTACTCCAAAAACCCACAAATTTTACTCAAACCCCCCAAATTTTAACAAAAAAACCCCAAATTTCAACACCTAACCCCAAATTTTAACAAAAAACCCCGAATTTCAACCCCAAAAACCAAATTTTACTCCAAAACCCCACAAATTTTACTCAAAACCCCCAAATTTTAGCACAAACTCCCAAATTTTACCCCCAAACCCCGGATTTTACTCCAAAAAACCAAATTTTACTCCAAAACCCCACAAATTTTACTCCAAAAAAGCCAAATTTTAACAAAAAACCCCAAATTTCAACCCCAAAAACCAAATTTTACTCCAAAAC
>JAUNZM010002545.1:0-41552 GCA_033459285.1 Clamator glandarius | reverse complement strand
ACCAGGACCCTTCTAAAAGCACCCAGACCCTTCTAGAGCCTCCAAGGACCCTTCTAAAAGCCCCCCAGACCATTCTAGAGCACCCCAGGACACTTCTAAAAGCCCCCAGACCCTTCTAGAGCCCCCCAGGACCCTTCTCAAAACTTCCAGACCCTTCTAGAGCCCACCAGGACACTTCTAAAAGCCCCCAGACGCTTCTAGAGCAACCCAGGACCCTTCTAAAAGCCCCCAGACCCTTCTAGAGCCCCCCCGGATCCTTCTAATAGCCACTAGACCCTTCTAGAGGCCCCCAGGACCCTTCTGAAAGCCCCCAGAACCTTCTAGAGCCCCACAGGACCCTTCTAAAAGCACCCAGACCATTCTTGACCCCCCAGGACCCTTCTAAAAGCACCCAGACTCTTCTAATGACCCCCCAAGACGATTCTGAAAGCCCCCAGAACCTCCTAGAGCCACCCAGGACCCTTCTAAAAGACCCCAGACCATTCTAGCCCCCCCCAGGACCCTTCTACAAGCCCCCAGACCCTTCTACAGCCCCCCAGGACCCTTCTAATAGCCCCCAGACTTGTCTAGAGGCCACCAGGACCGTTCTAAAAGTCCCCAGACCCTTCTAGAGCCCCCCTGGACCCTTGTAAATGACACCAGACACTTCTAGAGGCCCCCAGGACCCTTATAAAAGCACCCAGACCCTTAAAGAACCTCCCAGGACCCTTCTGAACGCCCCCAGACCCTTCTAGAGCCCCCCCAGGACCCTTCTAAAAGCACCCAGACCCTTCTAGAGCCTCCCAGGACCATTCTAAATGCCCCCAGACCCTTCAAAACCCCCCAGGACACTTCTAAAAGCCCCCAGACCCTTCTAGAACACACTAGGATCCTTCAAAAAGCATAAAGACCCTTCTAGACCGTCCCCGGATCATTCTAAAAGCCCCCAGACCCTTCTAGAGACACCCAGGACCCATCTAAAAGCACTCAGACCATTCTAGAGCCCCCCAGGACACATCTAAAAGCCTCCAGACCCTTCTAGAGCCCCCCAGGACCATTCTAAAAGACCCCAGACCCTTCTAGAGGCCCCCAGGACCCTTCTAAAAGTCCCGAGACCATTCTAGATGCAACCAGGACCATTCTAAAACCGCCCAGACCCTTCTAGACCCTCCCCGGATCCTTCTAAAAGCACACATACCCTTCTAGATCCTCCCAGGACCCTTCTAAAAGCCCCCAGACCCTTCTAGAGCCCCCCAGGACCTTTCTAAAAGCCCCCAGACCCTTCTAGAGCCCCCCAGGACCCTTCTAAAAGGCCGCAGAAACTTCTAGTCCCTCTCCGGATAATTCTAAAAGCCCCCAGACACTTCTAGAGATCCCCAGGACCATTCTAAAAGGCCCCAGACCCTTCTATAGCACCCCAGGACCCCTCTAAAAGACCTCAGGCCATTCTAGAGCCCCCCAGGGCCCCTCTTAAGGCACCCCGTCCCTTCTAGAGCAGCCCAGGACCCTTCTAAAAGTACCCAGACCCTTCCAGATCACCCCAGGACCCTTCTAAAATCCCCCAGACCCTTCTAGAGCCCCCCCGGACCCTTCTAAAAACCCCTAGACCCTTCTAGAGGCCCCCAGGACCCTTCTGAAAGCCCCCAGAACCTTCTAGAGCCCCACAGGACCCTTCTAAAAGCACCCAGACACTTCTACAGAACCCGAGGACGCTATAAAAGACTACAGACCCTTCTAGAGACCCCCAGGACACTTCTAAAAGCCCCCAGACCCTTCTAGAGCCCCACAGGACCCTTCTAAAACCACCCAGACCCTTCTAGAGCCACCCAGGACCATTCTAAAAGCACCCAGACCATTCTAGACCCTCCCCGGATCTTTCTAAAAGCCCCCAGACCCTTCTAGAACACCCCAGGACCTTTCTAAAAGAACCCAGACCCTTCTAGAGCACCCAAGGACCCTTCTAAAAGCCCCCAGACTAATCTAGACCCTCCCCGGATTCTTCTAAAAGCCCCCAGACCCTTCTAGAGCATCCCAGGACCCTTCTAAAAGCACCCAGACTCTTCTAGAGGCCCCCAGGACCATTCTAAAAGCACCCAGACCCTTCTAGAGCCCCCCTGTACCCTTATAAAAGCACCCAGACCCTTCTAGAGTCCCCCAGGACCCTTCTGAAAGCACCCAGACCCTTCTACAGACCCCCAGGACCCTATAAAAGCCCCCAGACTCTTCTAGAGCACCCCAGGACCCTTCTAAAAGCCCCCAGACCCTTCTAGAGCCCCCCCGGACCCTTTTAAAATCCTCCAGACCCTTATAGAGCCCCCCAGGACCCTTCTAAAAGACACCAGACCCTTTTAGAGGCCCCCAGGGCCCCTCTTAAGCCCCCCCCGTACCTTCTAGAGCACACTAGGACCCTTCTAAAAGCCCCCAGACCCTTCTAGAGCACCCCAGGACCCCTTCTAAAAACCCCCAGACCGTTCTAGAGCTCCCCCGGACCCTTCTAAAAGCCCCTAGACCCCTTCTAGAGGCCCCCACGACCCTTCTGAAAGCCCCCAGATCCTTCTAGAGCCTCACAGGACCCTTCTAAAAGCACCCAGACCCTTCTACAGACCACCAGGACAGTATAAAAGACCCCAGACCCTTCTAGAGCCCCCCAGGACCCTTCTAAAAGCCCCCCAGACACTTCTAGAGTACCCAGGACGCTTCTAAAAACTTCCAAACCCTTCTAGAGCCCCCCAGGGACCCTTCTAAAAGCCCCCAGACCCCTTCTAGAGGCCCCAGGGGCCCTTCTTAAGCCCCCCCGTCCCTTCTAGAGCACACCAGGACCCGTTTAAAAGCCTCTAGACCCTTCTAGAGCACTCCAGGACCTTTCCAAAAGCACCCAGACCCTTCTAGAGGCTCCCCCGGACCCTTATAAAAGCACCCAGACCCTTCCAGAGCCTCCCAGGACCCTTCTAAAAGCCACCAGACCCTTCTAGAGACCCCCAGGACCCTTCTAAAAGCACCCAGACCCTTCTAGACCCTCCCCGGATCATTCTAAAAGCCCCCTGACCCTTCTAGAGCCCCCTAGGACCCATCTAAAAGCACCCAGACCCTTCTAGAGACCCCCAGAACCATTCTAAAAGCCCCCAGACCGTTCTAGACCCCCCCCAGGACCCTTCTACAAGCACCCAGACCCTTCTAGAGCCCCCCAGGACCCTTCTAATAGCCCCCAGACCCGTCTAGGGGCCACCAGGACCCTTCTAAAAGTCCCCAGACCCTTCTAGAGCCCCCCCGGACCCTTGTAAAAGCCCCCAGACCCTTCTAGAGGCCCCCAGGACCATTATAAAAGCACCCAGACCCTTCCAGAGCCTCACAGGTCCCTTCTAAACGCCCCCCAGACCCTTCTAGAGGCCACCTGGACCCTTCTAAAAGCCTCTAGACCCTTCTAGAGCCCCCCAGGACCCATCTAAAATCGCCCAGACCCTTCTAGAGCCTCCCAGGACCATTCTAAAAGCCCGCAGACCCTTCTAGAGCCCCCCAGGACCCTTCTAAAAGACCCCAGACCCTTCTAGAGCCGCCTAGGATCCTTCAAAAAGCATAAAGACACTTCTAGACCGTCCCCGGATCATTCTAAAAGCCCCCCAGACCCTTCTAGAGCACCGCAGGACCCTTCTAAATGCCCCCAGACCCTTCTAGAGCACCCCAGGACCCTTCTAAAGGACCCCAGATCCTTCTAGAGCACCCCAGGACCCTTCTAAAAGCCCCCCAGACCCTTCTAGAGCCCCCCAGGACCATTCTAAAAGCTCCAAGACCCTTCTAGAGGCCCCCAGGACCCTACTAAAAGCTCCCAGACCCTTCTAGAGCCCCCCAAGACCCTTCTACAAGCCCCCAGACCCTTCTAGAGCCACCCAGACCCTTCTAAAAGCACCCAGACCCTTCTAGAGGCCCCCAGGACCCGTCTAAAAGCCTCTAGACCCTTCTAGAGCCCCCCAGGACCTTTCTAAAATCACCCAGACCCTTCTAGAGGCTCCCCGGACCCTTATAAAAGTACCCCGACCCTTCTAGAGCCTCCCAGTACCCTTCTAAAAGCAACCAGACCCTTCTAGAGAACCCCAGGACCCTTCTTAAAGCCCCCAGACCCATCTAGACCCTCCCCGGATCCTTCTAAAAGCCCCCAGACCCTTCTAGAGCCCCCTAGGATCCTTCAAAAAGCACCCAGACCTTTCTAGACCGTCCCCGGATCATTCTAAAAGCCACCAGACCCTTCTAGAGCCTCCCAGGATCATTCTAAAAGCCCCCAGACCCTTCTAGAGCCCCCTAGGAAGCATCTAAAAGCCCCCAGACCCTTCTAGAGGCCCCTAGGACCATTCTAAAAGCACCCAGACCCTTCTAGAGTCCCCCAGGACCCTTCTAAATGCCCCCCAGACACTTCAAGAGGCACCCAGCGCCCCTCTTAAGGAACCCCGTCCCTTCTAGAGCACTCCAGGACACTTCTAAAAGTCCCCAGACCCTTCCAGAGCCCCCCCGGACCCTTCTAAAAGACCCCAGACCCATCTAGAGGACCCCAGGACCCTTCTGAAAGCCAGCAGAACATTCTAGAGTCACACAGGACCCTTCTAAATTAACCCAGACCCTTCTAGAGCCCCCCAGGACCATTCTAAAAGCTCCAAGACCCTTCTAGAGGCCCCCAGGACCCTACTAAAAGCTCCCAGACCCCTCTAGAGCCCCCCAAGACCCTTCTACAAGCCCCCAGACCCTTCTAGAGCCACCCAGACCCTTCTAAAAGCACCCAGACCCTTCTAGAGGCCCCCAGGACCCGTCTAAAAGCCTCTAGACCCTTCTAGAGCCCCCCAGGACCTTTCTAAAATCACCCAGACCCTTCTAGAGGCTCCCCGGACCCTTATAAAAGCACCCCGACCCTTCTAGAGCCTCCCAGTACCCTTCTAAAAGCAACCAGACCCTTCTAGAGAACCCCAGGACCCTTCTTAAAGCCCCCAGACCCATCTAGACCCTCCCCGGATCCTTCTAAAAGCCCCCAGACCCTTCTAGAGCCCCCTAGGATCCTTCAAAAAGCACCCAGACCTTTCTAGACCGTCAAAAGCCACCAGACCCTTCTAGAGCCTCCCAGGATCATTCTAAAAGCCCCCAGACCCTTCTAGAGCCCCCTAGGACGCATCTAAAAGCCCCCAGACCCTTCTAGAGGCCCCTAGGACCATTCTAAAAGCCCCCAGACCCTTCTAGAGTCCCCCAGGACCCTTCTAAATGCCCCCAGACACTTCAAGAGGCACCCAGGGCCCCTCTTAAGGAACCCCGTCCCTTCTAGAGCACTCCAGGACACTTCTAAAAGTCCCCAGACCCTTCCAGAGCCCCCCCGGACCCTTCTAAAAGACCCCAGACCCATCTAGAGGACCCCAGGACCCTTCTGAAAGCCAGCAGAACATTCCAGAGTCACCCAGGACCCTTCTAAATTAACCCAGAACATTCTAGAGCCCTCCAGGACACTTCTAAAAGCACCCAGACCCTTCTAGAGCCCCCCCGGACCATTCTAAAAGCCCCCAGACCCTTCTAGAGCCACCCAGGAGCCTTCTAAAAGCACCCAGAACCTTCTAGAGCCCCCCAGGACCCATCTACAAGCCCCCAGACCCTTCTAGAGCATCCCAGGACCCTTCTAAAAGCACCCAGACCCATCTAGATCCTCCCAGGACCCTTCTAAAAGCCCCCAGACCCTTCTAGAGACACCCAGGACCCTTCGAAAAGCCCCCAGACCCTTCTAGAGCCACCCAGGACCTTTCTAAAAGCCCCCAGACCCTTCTAGAGCCTCCCAGGACCCTTCTAAAAGCCCCCAGACCATTCTAGAGCACCCCAGGACCCTTCTAAAAGCCAACAGACGCTTCTAGAGCCACCCAGGACCATTCTAAAGGCCCCCAGACCCTTCTAGAGCCACCCAGGACCCTTCTGAAAGCCAGCAGAACATTCTGGAGTCACCCAGGACCCTTCTAAAGGCACCCAGAACCTTCTAGAGCCCCCCAGGACCCTTCTAAAAGCCCCCAGACCCTTCTAGAGACCCCCAGGACCATTCTGAAAGCCCCCAGAACCTTCTAGAGCCCTCCAGGACCCTTCTAAAAGCCCCCAGACCCTTCTAGAGAATCCGAGGACCCTTCTAAAATTCCCCAGACCCTTCTAGAGCCCCCCCGGACCCTTCTAAAAGCACCCAGACCCTTCTAGAGCCACCCAGGACCATTCAAAAAGCCCCCAGACCATTCTAGAGCCCCCCAGGACCCTTCTAAAAGCCCCCAGACCCTTCTAGAGACCCCCAGGACCCTTCTGAAAGCCCCCAGAACATTCTAGAGCCCCCCAGGACCCTTCAAAAAGGCCCCAGACCCTTCTAGAGCATCCGAGGATCCTTCTAAAAGCACCCAGACCATTCTAGAGCATCCCAGGACCCTTCTAAAAGCACCCAGACCCTTCTAGAGGCCCCTAGGACCCTTCTAAAAGACCCCAGACCCTTCTAGAGGCCCCCAGGACCCTTCTAAAGGCCCCCAGACCCTTCTAGACCCTCCCCGGATCATTCTAAAAGCCCCCAGATTCTTCTAGAGCCTCCCAGGACCCTTCTAATAGCCCCCCGACCTTTCTAGACCCTCCCCGGATCCTTCTATATGAACCCAGACCCTTCTAGGGCCCCCCAGAACCCCTCTAAAAGCATCCAGACCATTGTAGAGCCCCCCAGGACCCGTATAAAAGCGCCCAGACCCTTCTAGACCCTCCCCTGACCATTCTAAAACACCCCAGACCCTTCTAAAACCTCCCAGGACAATTCTAAATGAACCCAGACCATTCTAGACCCTCCCCGGATTATTCTAAAAGACCCCAGACCCTTCTAGAGCCCCCCAGACCCTTCTAAAAGCCTCCAGACCATTCTAGAGCCCCCCAGGACCCTTCTAAAAGACCCCAGACCCTTCTAGAGCCGCCTAGGATCTTTCAAAAAGCATAAAGACCCTTCTAGACCGTCACCGGATCATTCTAAAAGCCCCCAGACCTTTCTAGAGCCCCTCAGGACCCTTCTAAATGCCCCCAGACCCTTCTAGAGAATCCCAGGACCCATCTAAAAGCCCCCAGATCCTTCTAGAGGCCCCCAGGACCCTTCTAAAAGCCCCCAGAACCTTCTAGATCCTCCCAGGACCTTTCTAAAAGCCCCAAGACCTTTCTAGAGGCCCCAGGACCCTTCTAAAAGCCCCCAGACCCTTCTAGAGCGCCCCAGGACCCTTCTAAAAGCCCCCACACCCTTCTTGAGCCCACCAGGACCCTTCTAAAAGCCCCCAGACCCTTCTAGCGGCACCCAGGACCCTTCTACAAGCCCCCAGACCCTTCTAGAGCCCCCCAGGACCCTTCTACAAGCACCCAGACCCTTCTAGAGCCACTCAGGACCCGTCTAAAACCCTCCAGACCCTTCTAGAACCCCCCCCTAACCACTCTAATAGTTCCCAGACCCTTCTAGATGCCCCCAGGACCCTTCTATAAGTCCCCAGACTCTTGTAGAGCACCCCAGGACCCTTCTAAAAGCCCCCAGACCCTTCTAGACCCCCCAGGACCCTTCTAAAATTCCCCAGACCCTTATAGAGCCCCCCAGGACCATTCTAAAGCCCCTAGACCCTTCTAGAGGCCCCCACGACCCTTCTGAAAGCCGCCAGATCCTTCTAGAGCCCCACTGGACCCTTCTAAAAGCCCCCAGACCCTTCTAGAGCCCCCCAGGACCCATCTAAAAGCCCCCAGACCCTTCTAGAGCCCCCCAGGACGCTTCTAAAAACTTCCAAACCCTTCTAGACCGTCCCGGGATCATTCTAAAAGCCCCCAGACCCTTCTAGAGCCCCCCAGGATCATTCTAAAAGCCCACTGACCCTTCTAGAGCCCCCTAGGACCCATCTAAAAGCACCCAGACCCTTCTAGAGACACCCAGGACCCTTCTAAAAGCCCCCAGACCGTTCTAGACCCTCCCAGGACCCTTCTACAAGCACCCAGACCCTTCTAGAGCCCCCCAGGACCCTTCTAATAGCCCCCAGACCCGTCTCGAGGCCACCAGGACCCTTCTAAAAGTCCCCAGATTCTTCTAGAGCCCCCCCGGACCCTTGTAAAAGCCCCCAGACCCTTCTAGAGGCACCCAGGACCCTTATAAAAGCACCCAGACCCTTCCAGAGCCTCACAGCTCCCTTCTAAACGCCCCCAGACCCTTCTAGAGGCCCCCAGGACCCTTCTAAAAGCCTCTAGACCCCTCTAGAGCCGCCCAGGACCCTTATAAAAGCACCCAGACCCTTCTAGAGCCTCCCAGGACCATTCCAAAAGCCCCCAGACCCTTCTAGAGCCCCCCAGGACCCTTCTAAAAGACCCCAGACCCTTCTAGAGCCGCTTAGGATCCTTCAAAAAGCATAAAGACCCTTCTAGACCGTCCCCGGATCATTCTAAAAGCAACCAGACCCTTCTAGAGCCCCTCAGGACCCTTCTAAATGCCCCCAGACCCTTCTAGAGAATCCCCGGACCCATATAAAAGCCCCCAAATCCTTCTAGAGTCCTCCAAAACCCTTCTAAAAGCCCCCAGACCCTTCTAGAGCCCCCCCGGACCATTCTAAAAGACCCCAGACCCTTCTAGAGCCCCCCAGGACCCTACTAAAACCTCCCAGACCCTTCTAGAGCCCCCCAGGACCCTTCTAAAAGCCCCCAGACCCTTCTAGACCCTCCCCGGATCCTTCTAAAAGCCCCCAGACCCTTCTAGATCCACCCAGGACCTTTCTAAAAGCCCCCAGACCTTTCTAGAGGCCCCAGGACCCTTCTAAAAGCCCTCAGACCCTTCTTGAGCCCCCCAGGACCCTTCTAAATGCCCCCAGACCCTTCTAGCGGCACCCAGGACCCTTCTACAAGCCCGCAAACCCTTCTAGAGCCCCCCAGGACCCTTCTAAAATCTCCCAGACCCTTCTAGAGCCCCCCAGAACCCGTCTAAAGGCCCCAGACCCTTCTAGAGCCCCCCAGGACCCTTCTACAAGCCCCCAGACACTTCTAGAGCCACCCAGGACCCTTCTAAAAGCACCCAGACGCTTCTAGAGGCCCCCAGGACCCGTCTAAAAGCCTCTAGACCCTTCTAGAGCCCCCCAGGACCTTTCTAAAAGTCCCCAGACCCTTCTAGACCCTCCCCGTATCCCTCTAAAAGCCCCCAGACCCTTCTAGAGCCACCTAGGATCATTCAAAAAGCACCCAGACCTTTCTAGACCGTTCCCGGATCATTCTAAAAGCCCCCAGACCCTTCTAGAGCCCTCCAGGATCATTCTAAAAGCCCCCAGACCATTCTAGAGCCCCCCAGGATGATTCCAAAAGCCCCCAGACCCTTCTAGAGGCCCCTAGGACCCTTCTAAAAGCCCCCAGACCCTTCTAGACCCTCCCCGGATCCTTCGAAAAGCCCCCAGACCCTTCTAGATCACCCCAGGACCCTTCTAAAAGTCCCCAGGCCCTTCTAGAGCACACCAGGACCCTTCTAAAAGCCCCCAGACCCTTCTAGAGCCCCCCAGGACCCTTCTAAAAGAACCCAGACTTTTCTAGAGGACCCCAGGACCCTTCTGAAAGCCAGCAGAACATTCTAGAGTCACCCAGGACCATTCTAAAGGCACCCAGACCCTTCTAGAGCCACCCAGGACCCTTCTAAAAGCGCCCAGACCCTTCTAGAGACTCCCAGGACCCTTCTGAAAGCCCCCAGAACCTTCTAGAGCCCTCCAGGACCCTTCTAAAAGCACCCAGACCCTTCTAGAGCATCCGAGGACCCTTCTAAAATTCCCCAGACCCTTCTAGAACACCCCAGGACACTTCTAAAAGCCCCCAGGCCATTCTAGAACCCCCCCGTACCATTCTAAAAAACCCCAGACCCTTCTAGAGCCATACAGGACCCTTCTAAAAGCCCCCAGACCATTCTAGAGCCCCCCAGGACCCTTCTAAAAGCCCCCAGACCCTTCTAGAGACCCCCAGGACACATCTGAAAGCTCCCAGAACTTTCTAGAGCCCCCCAGGACCCTTCTAAAAGCCCCCAGACCCTTCTAGATCATCCGAGGACCTTTCTAAAAGCACCCAGACCATTCTAGAGCCACCGAGGACCCTTCTAAAAGCCCCCAGACGATTCTAGAGGCACCTAGGACCCTTCTAAGAGCCCCCAGACCATTCTAGAGCCCCCCAGAACCCTTCTAAAAGCACCCAGACCCTTCTAGAGACCCCCAGGACCCATCTGAAAGCTCCCAGAACTTTCAAAACCCCCCAGGACCCTTCTAAAAGCCCCCAGACCCTTCTAGAGCATCCGAGGACCCTTCTAAAAGCCCCCAGAACCCTCTAGAGCCACCCAGGACTCTTCTAAATACCCCCAGACCCTTCTAGAGCCTCCCAGGACCCTTCTAAAAGCACCCAGAGCCTTCTAGAGCCCCCCAATACCATTCTAAAGGCCCCCAGACCTTTCTAGACCCTCCCCAGATCATTCTAAAAGCACCCAGACCCTTCTAGAGCCCCCCAGGATCATTCTAAAAGCCCCCAGACCATTCTAGAGCCCCCTAGGACCCATCTAAAAGCACCCAGACGCATCTAGAGGCCCCTAGGACCCTTCTAAAAGACCCCAGACCCTTCTAGACCCTCCCCGGATCCTTCGAAAATACCCCAGACCCTTCTAGAGCCCCCCAGGATCATTCTAAAAGCCCCCAGACCCTTCTAGAGGCCCCCAGGAACCTTCTAAAAGCTCCCAGACTATTCTAGAGCCCACCAGGACCCTTCTAAAGGCCCCCAGACCCTTCTAGACCCTTCCCGGATCATTCTAAAAGCCCCCAGATTCTTCTAGAGCCTCCCAGGACCCTTCTAATAGCCCCCCGACCTTTCTAGACCCTCCCCGGATCCTTCTAAATGAACCCAGACCTTTCTAGTGCCCCCCAGAACCCCTCTAAAAGCCTCCAGACCCTTGTAGAACCCCCAGGACCCGTCTAAAAGCGCCCAGACCCTTCTAGACCCTCCCCTGATCATTCTAAAAGACCCCAGACCCTTCTAAAACCTCCCAGAACCATTCTAAAAGAACCCAGACCCTTCTAGACCCTCCCCGGATTATTCTAAAAGCCCCCAGACCCTTCTAGAGCCCCCCCAGACCCTTCTAAAAGCCTCCAGACCCTTCTAGAGCCCCCCCGAACCACTCTAATAGTTCTCAGACCCTTCTAGAGGCCCCCAGGACCCTTCTATAAGTCCCCAGACCCTTCTAGAGAACCCCAGGAACCTTCTAAAAGCCCCCAGACCCTTCTAGAGCCTCCCAGGAGCCTTCTAAAAACCCCCAGACCCTTCTAGAGCCCCCCGGACCACTCTAATAGATCCCAGATCCTTCTAGAGGCCCCCAGGATAATTCTAAATGCCCCCAGACCCTTCTAGAGAACCCCGGGACCCTTCTAAAAGCACCCAGACCCTTCTAGAGGCCCCCAGGACCCTTCTAAAAGCCCCCAGACCATTCTAGAACCCCCCAGGACCCTTCTAAAAGCCTCCAGACGCTACTAGAGGAACCCTGGACCCTTCTGAAAGCCCCCAGAACCTTCTAGAGCATCCCAGGACAGTTCTAAAAGCCCCCAGACCCTTCTAGAGCATCCCAGGACAGTTCTAAAAGGCCCCAGACCCTTCTAGAGCCTCCCAGGACCCTTCTAAAAGCTCCCAGACCCTTCTAGAGCCTCCCAGGAGCCTTCTAAAAACCCCCAGACCCTTCTAGAGCCCCCCCGGACCACTCTAATAGATCCCAGACCCTTCTAGAAGCCCCCAGGATACTTCTAAATGCCCCCAGACCCTTCTAGAGAACTCCGGGACCCTTCTAAAAGCCCCCAGACCGTTCTAGAGCCCCCCAGGACCCTTCTAAAAGCCCCCAGAACCTTCTAGACCCTCCCCGGATCATTCTAAAAGCCCCCAGACCCTTCTAGAGACCCCCATGACCCTTCTAAAAGCACTCAGACCCTTCTAGAGGGCCCCAGGACCCTTCTAAAAGCACCCAGACCCTTCTAGAGCCTCCCAGGACCATTCTAAAAGCCCCCAGACCCTTCTAGACCCCCCCAGGACCCTTCTAAAAGCCCCCAGACCCTTCTAGAGCCCCCCAGGACCCTTCTGAAAGGCCGCAGACACATCTAGACACTCCCCGGATCTTTCTAAAAGACCCCAGACACTTCTAGAGATCCCCAGGAGCATTCTAAAAGCCCCCAGACCCTTCTAGAGCACTCCAGGACCCTTCTAAAAGCCCCCAGACCCTTCTAGAGCCTCCCAGGTCCCCTCTTAAGGCACCCCGTCCCTTCTAGGACACCCCATAACCCTTCTTAAAGTCCCCAGGCCCTTCTATAGCACCCCAGGACCCTTCTAAAAGCTCCCAGACCGTTCTAGAGCCCCCCCGGTCCCTTCTAAAAGCCTCCAGACCCTACTAGAGCTCCCTAGGATCTTTCAAAAAGCACCCAGACCCTTCTCGAGACCCCCAGGACCCTTCTAAAAGCCCCCAGACCCTTCTAGAGCCACCCAGGACGCTTCTAAAAGCCCCCAGACCCTTCTAGAGACACCCAGGACCCTTCTGAAAGCCCCCAGACCCTTCTAGAGCCCCCCAGGACCCTTCTAAAAACACCCAGACCCTTCTAGAGCACCCCAGGACCCTTCTAAAAGCACCCAGACCCTTCTTGAGTCCCCCAGGACCCTTCTAAAAGCCCCCAGACCCTTCTAGCGGCACCCAGGACCCTTCTACAAGCCCCCAGAGCCTTCTAGAGCCACCCAGAACCCTTCGAAAAGCTCCCAGACCTTTCTAGAAACCCCTAGGACCCTTCTAAAAGCCCCCAGACCCTTCTAGAGCCCCCCAGGACCCTTCTACAAGCCCCCAGACCCTTCTAGAGCCACCCAGGAGCCTTCTAAAAGTACCCAGACCCTTCTAGAGGCACCCAGGACCCGTCTAAAAGCCTCTAGACCCTTCTAGAGCCCCCCAGGACCTTTCTAAAAGCCCCCAGACCCTTCTAGACCCTCCCCGGATCCTTCTAAAAGCCCCCAGACCCTTCTAGAGCCTCGCAGGACCCCTCTAAAAGCCTCCAGACACTTCTAGAGGCCCCCAGGACCCTTCTAAATGTCCCCAGACCCTTCTAGAACCTTCCAGGGCCCTTCTAAAAGCCCCTAGACCCTTCTAGAGCATCCCCGGACCTCTCTGATATATCCCACACCATTCTAGAGGCCACCAGGATACTTTCAAAAGCCCCCAGACCCTTCTAGAGAACCCCAGGACCATTCTAAAAGCCCCCAGACCATTCTAGAGCACCCCAGGGCCCTTCTAAAAGCCCCGAGACCCTTCTAGGAGAGACTGGGGTCCTTAAGAGGGGCCTTGGGGTCCTCTAGAAGGGTCTGGGGGCTTATAGAAGTGTCATGGAGAGATCTCGAAGGGTCTGGGTTCTTTGAGAAGGGTCTTTGGGTGGCTCTAGAAGGGTCTGGGGTCTTTTGGAAGGGTCCTGGGTGCCTCAAGAAGGGTGTGGGGGCTTTTATAGGGTCCTGGGGGGCTCTAGAAGGGTCTGGGTGCTTTTAGAAGGGTCCTGGGGAGCTCTAGAAGGGTCTGGGGTCTTTTAGAAGGGTCCCGGGAGGATCTAGAAGGGTCTGGGGGCTTTTAGAATTGTCCTGCGGGTCTCTAGAAGGGTCTGGGTCCTGTTAGAAGGGTCCTTGGGGGCTCTAGAAGGGTCTGAGTATCATTAGAGGGGCCTTGGGGGCATCTAGAAGGGTCTGGGGGATATTAGAAGGGTCCTGGAGAGCTCTAGAAGGGTCTTGGGGCTTTTAGAAGGGTCCTGGGAGACTATAGAAGGGTCTGGGGGCTTTTAGATGGGTCCTGCGGGTCTCTAGAAGGGTCTGGGTGCTTTTAGAAGTGTCCTGGGGGGCTCTAGAAGGGTCGGGGGGGTTTTAGGATAGTCCTGGTGGGCTCTAGAAGGGTGTGAGGGCTTTTAGAAGGTTCCTGGGGGCATCTAGAAGGCTCTGGGGGCTTTTAGAAGGGTCCTGGGGGCCTCTAGAATTGTCTGAGGGATTTTAGAAGGGTCCTGGGAGGCTCTAGAAGGGTCTGGGTGCTTTTAGAATGATCCAGGGAGGGTCTAGAAGGGTCTGGGGGCTTTTAGAAGGGTCCTGTGAGGCTCTAGAAGGGTCAGGGTGCTTTTAGAAGGGGCCTAGGGGGCTCTAGAAGGGTCTGGGTGCTTTTAGAAGGGTCCTAAGGGGGTCTAGAAGGGTCTTGGGTAGTTTAGAAGGGTCCTTGGTAGCTCTAGAAGTGTCTGGGGGCTTTCAGAAGGGTCCTGGGGGGCTGTAGAAGGGTCTGGATTCTTTTAGAAGGGTCCTGGGGGGCTCTAGAAGGGTCTGGGGGCATTCAGAAGGGTCCTGGGGGCCTCTAGAAGGGTCTGGAAGCTTTTAGAAGGGCCCTGGGGGGCTCTAGAAGGGTCTGGAGTCTTTTAGAAGGGTCCTGTGTGGATCCAGATGGGTCTGGGTGCTTTTAGAAGGATCCGGAGAGGGTCTAGAAGGGTCTGGGTTCTTTTAGAAGGGTCCTGGGGGGCTCTACAAATGTCTGGAGGCTTTTAGAAGGGTCCAGGGGGCCTCTAGAAGGGTCTGGGGGCTTTTAGAAGAGTCCTGGGGCCTCTAGAAGGGTCTGGGGGCTTTTAGAAGGGTCCTGGGGGGCTCTAGAAGGGTCTGGAGGCTTTTAGAAGGTTCCGGTGTGGCTCTAGAATGGTGTGGGGTCTTTTAGAAGGGTCCTGGGTGCATCTAGAAGGCTCTGGGGGCTTTTATAAGGGTCCTGGGGGGCTCTAGAAGGGTCTGGGTGCATTTAGAAGGATCCGGGGAGGGTCTAGAAGGGTCTGGAGGCTTTTAGAAGGGTACTTTGGGGCTCTAGAAGGGTCTGGGGGATATTAGAAGGGTCCTGGGGTGGTCTAACAAGGGTCTGGGTTGTTTTAGAAGGGTCCTGCGGGTCTCTAGAAGGGTCTGGGAGCTTTTAGAAGGGTCCTGTGGGGCTCTAGAAGGGTCTGGGGACCATTAGAGGGGCCCTAGGGGCCTCTAGAAGGGTCTGGGGGCTTTTAGAAGGGTCTTGGTAGGCTGTAGAAGGGTCTGGGTGCATTTAGAAGGGTCCTGCGGTTCTCTAGAAGGGTCTGGGGGCTTTTAGAATGGTCCTTGGGGGCTCTAGAAGGGTCTGGGGACCACTAGAGGGGCCCTGGGTGCCTCTAGAAAGGTCTGGGGTATTTTAGAAGGGTCCTGGGGAGATCTAGAAGGGTATGGGGGCTTTTAGAAGAGTCCTGGGATACTCTAGAAGGGTCTGGGGGCATTTAGAAGGGTCCTGTGGGGCTCTAGAAGGGTGTGAGGGCTTTTAGAATGGTCCTGGGGGCATCTAGAAGTCTCTGGGTGCTTTTAGAATGGTCCTGGGGAGCTCTAGAAGGGTCTGGGGCTTTCAGAATGATCCTGGGGGTCGCTAGAAGTGTCTGGGTGTATTTGGAAGGGTCTTGGGGAGCTCTAGAAGGGTCTGGGGGCTTTCAGAAGGGTCTTGGGGGCATGTAGAAGTGTCTGGAGGCTTTTAGAAGGGTCCTGGAGCGCTCTAGAAGGGTCTGGGGGCATTCAGAACGGTCCTGGTGGCCTCTAGAAGGGACTGGAGGCTTTTAGAAGGGTCCTGGGGGGCTCTAGATGGGTCTGGGGGCATTTAGAAGGGTCCTGGGGGGATCTAGAAGGGTCTGGGGGCTTTTAGAAGGATACGTGGAATTTCTAGAAGGGTCTGGGGGCTTTTAGAAGGGTCCTGGGTTGCTCTAGAAGGGTCTGGAGGCTTTTAGAAGGGTCCTGCGGGTCTCTAGAAGGATCTGGAGGCTTTTAGAAGGGTCCTGGGAGGCTCTAGAAGGGTCTGATGGATTTTAGAAGGGTCCTGGCAGGTTCTAGAAGGGTCTGGGTGCTTTTAGAAGGATCCCGGGAGGGTCTAGAACGGTCTGGGTGGTTTTAGAAGCGTCCTGGGGGGTTCTAGAAGGGTCTGGGGGATTTTAGAAGGATCCTGGGGGGCTCTAGAAGGGTCTGAGGGATTTTAGAAGGGTCCTGGGGAGCTCTAGAAGGGTCTGGGTGCTTTTAGAGGGGCCCTGGACTTCTCTAGAATGTTCTGGGAGCTTTTAGAAGAGTCCTGGGGGGCTCTAGAATGGTCTGGGGTCTTTTAGAAGGGTCCTGGGCGCATCTAGATGGGTCTGGGGGCTTTCAGAAGGGTCCTGGGAGGCTCTAGAAGGGTCTGGGGGCTTTTAGAAGGGTCCTGGGGGGCTCTAGAAGGGTCTGGGGTCATTTCGAAGTGTCCTGGGGTGCTCTAGAAGGGTCTGGGGGCTTTTAGAAGGGTCCTTGGGGCTCTAGAAGTGTCTGGGGACCATTAGAGGTGCCCTAGGGGCCTCTAGAAGGGTCTGGCGGCTTTTAGAATGGTCCTTGGAGACTCTAGAAGGGTCTGGGGACCACTAGAGGGGCCCTGGAGGCCTCTAGAAGGGTCTGGGGTATTTTAGAAGGGTCCTGGGGAGCTCTAGAAGTTTCTGGGGGCTTTTAGAAGGGTCCTGGGAAACTCTAGAAGAGTCTGGGGGCATTTAGATGGGTCCTGCGTGTCTCTAGAAGGGTCTGGGAGCTTTTAGAAGGGTCCTGGAGGGCTCTAGAAGGGTCTGGCGGCTTTTAGAAGGGTCCCAGGGAGCTCTAGAAGGGTCTGGGGGCTTTTAGAATGGTCCTGGGGGCATCTAGAAATCTCTGGGGGCTTTTATAAGAGTCCTTGGGGGCTCAAGAAGGGTCTGAGGTATTTTAGAAGGGTCCTGGGAGGCTCTAGAAGGGTCTGGGTGCTTTTAGAAGGATCCGGGGAGGGTCTAGAAGGGTCTGGGGACTTTTAGAAGGGTCCTGGGGGGCTCTAGAAGGGTCTGGGGGCTATTAGAAGGATCCAGGGATGGTCTACAAGGGTCTGGGTTCGTTTAGAAGGGTCCTGCGGGTCTCTAGAAGGGTCTGGGGGCTTTTAGAAGGGTCCTTGGGGGCTCTAGAAGGGTCTGGGGACCATTAGAGGGGCCCTAGGGGCCTCTAGAAGGGTCTGGTGGATTTTAGAAGGGTTCTGGGGAGCTCTTGAAGGGTCTGGGGGCTTTTAGAATGGTCCTTGGGGGCTCTAGAAGGGTCTGGGTACCACTAGATGGGCCCTGGGGACCTCTAGAAGGGTGGGGTATTTTAGAAGGGTCCTGGGGTTCTCTAGAAGGGTCTGGGGGCTTTTAGAAGGGTCCTGGGAGACTCTAGAAAGGTCTGGGTGCATTTAGAAGGGTCCTGCGGGTCTCTAGAAGCGTCTGGGGGCTTTTAGAAGGGTCCTTGGGGGTTCTAGAAGGGTCTGGCGGGTTTTAGAAGGGTCCTGGTGGGCTCTAGAAGGGTATGAGGGCTTTTAGAAGGGTCCTGGGTGCATCTAGAAGTCTCTGGGTGCTTTTAGAAGGGTCCTGGGTGCCTCTAGAATTGTCTGCGGCCTTTTAGAAGGGTCCGGGGAGGCTCTAGAAGGGTCTGGGTGCTTTTAGAAGGATCCGGGGAGGGTCTAGAAGGGTCAGGGCTTTTAGAAGGGTCCTGTGGAGCTCTAGAAGGGTCTGGGGTCTTTTAGACGGGTCCTGGGGGGCTCTAGAAGGGTCTGGGGCTTTTTAGAAGAGTCCTGGGGAGCTCTAGAAGGGTCTGGGGCTTTCAGAAGGGTCCTGGGGGTCGCTAGAAGTGTTTGGGTGTATTTGGAAGTGTCCTGGGGAGCTCTAGAAGGGTCTGGGGTCTTTCAGAAGGGTCCTGGGGGCATGTAGAAGGGTCTGGAGGCTTTTAGAATGGTCCTGATGGGCTCTAGAATGGTCTGGGGGCATTCAGAACGGTCCTGGTGGCCTCTAGAAGGGACTGGATGCTTTTAGAAGAGTCCTGGGGGGCTCTAGATTGGTCTGGGGGCTTTTAGAAGGATACGTGGAATCTCTAGAAGGGTCTGGGGGCTTTTAGAAGGGTCCTGGGGGGCTCTAGAAGGGTCTGGAGGCTTTTAGAAGGGTCCTGGGTGGCTCTAGAAGGGTGTGGGGGCTTTTAGAAGGATCCGGGGAGGGTCTAGAACGGTCTGGGGGGTTGTAGAAGGGTCCTGGGGTGTTCTAGAAGGGTCTGGGGATTTTAGAAGGGTCCCGGTGGGCTCTAGAAGGGTCTGAGGGATTTTAGAAGGGTCCTGAGGAGCTCTAGAAGGGTCTGGGGGCTTTTATAGGGGCCCTGGGCTTCTCTAGAAGGGTCTGGGGGCTTTTAGAGGAGTTATGGGGTCTCTAGAAGGGTCTGGGGGCTTTCAGAAGGGTCCTGCGGGCCTCTAGAAAAGTCTGGAGGCTTTTAGAAGGTCGTGGGGGGCTCTAGAAGGGTCTGGGGGCATTTAGAAGGGTCCTGGGGGTCTCTAGAAAGGTCTGGGAGATTTTAGAAGGATCCTGGGGGCCTCTAGAAAAGTCTGGGGGCATTTAGAAGTGTCCTGGGGTGCTCTAGAAGGGTCTGGGGGCTTTCAGAAGTGTCCTGAGGGGCTCTAGAAGGGTCTGGGGGGCTATTAGAAGGGTTCTTGGGGCCTCTAGAAGGGTTTGGGGTCTTTTAGAAGGGTCCTGGGAGGATCCAGATGGGTCTGGGTACTTTTAGAAGGATCCGGGGAGGTTCTAGAAGGGTCTTGGGCCTTTTAGAAGGGTCCTGGGGTGCTCTAGAAGGGTGTGAGGGATTTTAGAAGGGTCCTGGGGGAATCTAGAAGGTTCTGGGGGCTTTTAGAAGGGTCCTGGGGGCCTCGGGAGATGTCTGAGGGATGTTAGAAGGGACCTGGGAGGCTCTAGAAGGGTCTGGGTGCTTTTAGAATGATTCGGGGAGGTTCTAGAAGGGTCTGGTGGCTTTTAGAAGGGTCCTGTGTGGCTCTAGAAGGGTCTGGGTGCATTTAGAAGGGTCCTGGGGGGATCTAGAAGGGTCTGGGGGCTTTTAGAAGGGTCCTGGGGAGCTCTAGAATGGTCTGGGGGCTTTTAGAAGGGTCCTGGGAGGCGCTAGAAGTGTCTGGGGGCATTCAGAAGGGTCCTGGGTGCCTCTAGAAGGGTCTGGAGGCTTTTAGAAGAGTCCTGGGGTGCTCTAGATGGGTCTGGGAGCTTTTAGAAGGATCCGGGGATGGTCTAGAAGGGTCTGGGGGCTTTTAGAAGGGTCCTGGGGGGCTCTAAAAATGTCTGGAGGATTTTAGAAGGATCCGGGGAGGCTCTAGGAGGGTCTGGCGGCTTTTAGAAGGGTCCTGCGGGGCTCTAGAAGGGTCTGGGTGCTTTCTGAAGGGTACTGGGGGCCTCTAGAAGGGTCTGGGTGCTTTTAGAAGGGTCCTGGGTGCCTCTAGAAGTGTCTGGGGGCTTTTAGAATGGTCCTTGGTTGCTCTAGAAGGGTCTGGGTACCATTAGAGGAGCCCTGGGGGACTCTAGAAGGGTATGAGGGATTTTAGAAGGGTCCTGGTGTCCTCTAGAAATGTCTGGGGGCTTTTAGAAGGGTCCTGCGGGTCTCTAGAAGGGTCTGGGGGCTTTTAGAAGGGTCATGGGGTGCTCTAGAAGGGTCTGGGGGCTTTTAGAAGGGTCCTGGGGGCCTCTAGAAGTGTCTGCGGGATATTAGAAGGGACCTGGGAGGCTCTAGAAGGGTCTGGGTGCTTTTAGAATAATTCGGGGAGGGTCTAGAAGCGTCTGGGTGCTTTTAGAAGGGTCCTGGGGGTCTCTAGAATGGTCTGGGGACTTTTAAAAGGGTCCTGGGAGGCTCTACAAAGGTCTGGAGGATTTTAGAAGGATCCGGGGAGAATCTAGAAGGGTCCTGGTGGCCTCTAGAATGGTCTGGGTTCTTTTAGAAGGATACGGGGAGGATCTAGAATAGTCTGGGGGCTTTTAGAAGGGTCCTGGGGGGTTCTAGAATGGTCTGGAGGCTTTTAGAAGGGTCCTGGGGGGCTCTAGAAGGGTGTGGGGGCTTTTAGAAGGGTCCTGTGGGCATCTAGAAGGCTCTGGGTGCTTTTATAAGGGTCCTGGGGGGCTCTAGAAAGGTCTGAGGGATTTTAGAAGGGTCCTGGGAGGCTCTAGAAGATTCTGGGTGCTTTTAGAAGGATCCGGGTAGGGTCTAGAAGGGTCTGGGGGCTTTTAGAAGGGTCCTGGGGGGCTCTAGAAGAGTCTGGGGGATTTTAGAAGGGTCCTGGTAGGCTCTAGAAGGGTCTGGGTGCTTTTAGAGTGGACCTGGGATTCTCTAGAAGGGTCTAATGGCTTTAAGAAGAGTCCTAGGTGGCTCTAGAATGGTCTGGGTACTTTTAGAAGGGTCCTGTGTGACTCTAGAAGGGTCTGGGGGCTTTTAGAACGGTCCTGGGAGACTCTAGAAGTGTCTGGGGGCATTTAAAAGGGTCCTGCGTGTCTCTAGAAGGGTCTGGGGGCTTTTAGAAGGGTCCTGGGGGGCTCTAGAAGGGTCTGGGGCCTTATAGAAGGGTCCTGGGGGGCTCTAGAAGGGTGTGAGGGCTTTTAGAAGGGTCCTGGGGGCAGCTAGAAGGTTCTGGGGGCTTTTAGAAGGGTCCTGGGGTCCTCTAGAAGTGTCTGCGGCCTTTTAGAAGGGTCCTTGGAGTCTCTAGAATGGTCTGGGTGCTTTTAGAAGGATTCGGGGTGGGTCTAGAATGGTCTGGGGGCTGTTAGAAGTGTCCTGTGGGGCTCTAGAAGGGTCTGGGTGCTTTTAGAAGGGTCCTGGGGGGTCTAGAAGTGTCTGGGGACTTTTAGAAGGGTCCTGGGGAGCGCTAGAAGGGTCTGGGGGCTTTTAGAAGGGTCCTGGGTGGCGCTAGAAGGGTCTGGGGTCTTTTAGATGGGTCCTGGGGGGCTCTAGAAGGGTGTGAGGTCTTTTAGAATTATCCTGGGGGCATCTTGAAGGCTCTGGGGTATTTTAGAAGGGTCCTGGGGGCCTCTAGAAGTGTCTGAGGGATTTTAAAAGGGTCCTGGGAGGCTCTAGAAGGGTCTGGTTGCTTTTAGAATTGTCCATGGAGGCTCATGAAGGGTCTGGGGCCTTTTAGAAGGGTCCTGGGGGGCTCTAGAAGGGTCTGGGTGCTATTAGAAGGATCCGGGGAGGGTCTAGAAGGATCTGGGGGCTTTTAGAAGGGTCCTTGGGGGCTCTAGAAGGGTCTGGGGACCATTAGAGGAGCCCTGGCGGCCTCTAGAAGGGTCTGGGGTATTTTAGAAGGGTCCTGGGGAGCTCTAGAAGGGTCTGGGTTCTTTTAGAAGGGTCCTGGGGGAATATAGAAGGATCTGGGTGTTTTTAGAAGGGTCCTGCGGGTATCTAGAAGGGTCTGGGTGCTTTTAGAAGGGTCCTTGGGGGCTCTAGAAGGGTCTGGGGACCATTAGAGGGGCCCTAGGGGCCTCTAGAAGGGTCTGGGGGATTTTAGAAGGGTTCTGGGGAGCTCTTGAAGGGTCTGGGGGCTTTTAGAATGGTCCTTGGGGGCTCTAGAAGGGTCTGGGGACCACTAGATGGGCCCTGGGGACCTCTAGAAGGGTGGGGTATTTTAGAAGGGTCCTGGGGTTCTCTAGAAGGGTCTGGGGGCTTTTAGAAGGGTCCTGGGAGACTCTAGAAAGGTCTGGGTGCATTTAGAAGGGTCCTGCGGGTCTCTTGAAGCGTCTGGGGGCTTTATAAGGGTCCTTGGGGGTTCTAGAAGGGTCTGGCGGGTTTTAGAAGGGTCCTGGTGGGCTCTAGAAGGGTATGAGGGCTTTTAGAAGGGTCCTGGGTGCATCTAGAAGTCTCTGGGTGCTTTTAGAAGGGTCCTGGGTGCCTCTAGAATTGTCTGCGGCCTTTTAGAAGGGTCCGGGGAGGCTCTAGAAGGGTCTGGGTGCTTTTAGAAGGATCCGGGGAGGGTCTAGAAGGGTCAGGGCTTTTAGAAGTGTCCTGTGGAGCTCTAGAAGGGTCTGGGGTCTTTTAGACGGGTCCTGGGGGGCTCTAGAAGGGTCTGGGGCTTTTTAGAAGAGTCCTGGGGAGCTCTAGAAGGGTCTGGGGCTTTCAGAAGGGTCCTGGGGGTCGCTAGAAGTGTTTGGGTGTATTTGGAAGGGTCCTATGGAGCTCTAGAAGGGTCTGGGTTCTTTTAGAAGGGTCCTGGGAGAATCTAGAAGGGTCTGGGGGCATTTAGAAGGGTCCTGCGGGTCTCTAGAAGGGTCTGGGGGCTTTTAGAAGGGTCCTGGGGGCATGTAGAAGGGTCTGGAGGCTTTTAGAATGGTCCTGATTGGCTCTAGAATGGTCTGGGGTCATTCAGAACGGTCCTGGTGGCCTCTAGAAGGGACTGGATGCTTTTAGAAGAGTCCTGGGGGGCTCTAGATTGGTCTGGGGGCTTTTAGAAGGATACGTGGAATCTCTAGAAGGGTCTGGGGGCTTTTAGAAGGGTCCTGGGGGCCTCTAGAAGGGTCTGGAGGCTTTTAGAAGGGTCCTGGGTGGCTCTAGAAGGGTGTGGGGGCTTTTAGAAGGATCCGGGGAGGGTCTAGAACGGTCTGGGGGGTTGTAGAAGGGTCCTGGGGTGTTCTAGAAGGGTCTGGGGATTTTAGAAGGGTCCCGGTGGGCTCTAGAAGGGTCTGAGGGATTTTAGAAGGGTCCTGAGGAGCTCTAGAAGGGTCTGGGGGCTTTTATAGGGGCCCTGGGCTTCTCTAGAAGGGTCTGGGGGCTTTTAGAGGAGTTATGGGGGGCTCTAGAAGGGTCTGGGGGCTTTCAGAAGGGTCCTGCGGGCCTCTAGAAAAGTCTGGAGGCTTTTAGAAGGTCGTGGGGGGGCTCTAGAAGGGTCTGGGGGCATTTAGAAGGGTCCTGGGGGTCTCTAGAAAGGTCTGGGAGATTTTAGAAGGATCCTGGGGGCCTCTAGAAAAGTCTGGGGGCATTTAGAAGTGTCCTGGGGTGCTCTAGAAGGGTCTGGGGGCTTTCAGAAGTGTCCTGAGGGGCTCTAGAAGGGTCTGGGGGGCTATTAGAAGGGTTCTTGGGGCCTCTAGAAGGGTTTGGGGTCTTTTAGAAGGGTCCTGGGAGGATCCAGATGGGTCTGGGTACTTTTAGAAGGATCCGGGGAGGTTCTAGAAGGGTCTGGGGGCGTTTAGAAGGGTCCTGGGAGGCTCTACAAATGTCTGGAGGGTTTTAGAATGGTCCTGGGGGCATCTAGAAGCGTCTATGGGCTTTTAGAATGATCCGGGGAGGCTCTAGAAGGGTCTGGGGCCTTTTAGAAGGGTCCTGGGGTGCTCTAGAAGGGTGTGAGGGATTTTAGAAGGGTCCTGGGGGAATCTAGAAGGTTCTGGGGGCTTTTAGAAGGGTCCTGGGGGCCTCTAGAGATGTCTGAGGGATGTTAGAAGGGACCTGGGAGGCTCTAGAAGGGTCTGGGTGCTTTTAGAATGATTCGGGGAGGTTCTAGAAGGGTCTGGTGGCTTTTAGAAGGGTCCTGTGTGGCTCTAGAATGGTCTGGGTGCTTTTAGAAGAGTCCTGGGGAGCTCTAGAAGGGTCTGGGGCTTTCAGAAGGGTCCTGGGGGTCGCTAGAAGTGTGTGGGTGTATTTGGAAGGGTCCTATGGAGCTCTAGAAGGGTCTGGGTTCTTTTAGAAGGGTCCTGGGAGAATCTAGAAGGGTCTGGGGGCATTTAGAAGGGTCCTGCGGGTCTCTAGAAGGGTCTGGGTGCTTTTAGAAGGGTCCTGGGGGCATGTAGAAGGGTCTGGAGGCTTTTAGAATGGTCCTGATTGGCTCTAGAATGGTCTGGGGGCATTCAGAACGGTCCTGGTGGCCTCTAGAAGGGACTGGATGCTTTTAGAAGAGTCCTGGGGGCTCTAGATTGGTCTGGGGGCTTTTAGAAGGATACGTGGAATCTCTAGAAGGGTCTGGGGCTTTTAGAAGGGTCCTGGGGGGCTCTAGAAGGGTCTGGAGGCTTTTAGAAGGGTCCTGGGTGGCTCTAGAAGGGTGTGGGGGCTTTTAGAAGGATCCGGGGAGGGTCTAGAACGGTCTGGGGGGTTGTAGAAGGGTCCTGGGGTGTTCTAGAAGGGTCTGGGGATTTTAGAAGGGTCCCGGTGGGCTCTAGAAGGGTCTGAGGGATTTTAGAAGGGTCCTGAGGAGCTCTAGAAGGGTCTGGGGGCTTTTATAGGGGCCCTGGGCTTCTCTAGAAGGGTCTGGGGGCTTTTAGAGGAGTTATGGGGGGCTCTAGAAGGGTCTGGGGGCTTTCAGAAGGGTCCTGCGGGCCTCTAGAAAAGTCTGGAGGCTTTTAGAAGGTCGTGGGGGGGCTCTAGAAGGGTCTGGGGGCATTTAGAAGGGTCCTGGGGGTCTCTAGAAAGGTCTGGGAGATTTTAGAAGGATCCTGGGGGCCTCTAGAAAAGTCTGGGGGCATTTAGAAGTGTCCTGGGGTGCTCTAGAAGGGTCTGGGGGCTTTCAGAAGTGTCCTGAGGGGCTCTAGAAGGGTCTGGGGGGCTATTAGAAGGGTTCTTGGGGCCTCTAGAAGGGTTTGGGGTCTTTTAGAAGGGTCCTGGGAGGATCCAGATGGGTCTGGGTACTTTTAGAAGGATCCGGGGAGGTTCTAGAAGGGTCTGGGGGCGTTTAGAAGGGTCCTGGGAGGCTCTAAAAATGTCTGGAGGGTTTTAGAATGGTCCTGGGGGCATCTAGAAGCGTCTATGGGCTTTTAGAATGATCCGGGGAGGCTCTAGAAGGGTCTGGGGCCTTTTAGAAGGGTCCTGGGGTCCTCTAGAAGGGTGTGAGGGATTTTAGAAGGGTCCTGGGGGAATCTAGAAGGTTCTGGGGGCTTTTAGAAGGGTCCTGGGGGCCTCTAGAGATGTCTGAGGGATGTTAGAAGGGACCTGGGAGGCTCTAGAAGGGTCTGGGTGCTTTTAGAATGATTCGGGGAGGTTCTAGAAGGGTCTGGTGGCTTTTAGAAGGGTCCTGTGTGGCTCTAGAATGGTCTGGGTGCTTTTAGAAGGGTCCTGGGGGGATCTAGAAGGGTCTGGGGGCTTTTAGAAGGGTCCTGGGGAGCTCTAGAATGGTCTGGGGGCTTTTAGAAGGATCCGGGGATGGTCTAGAAGGGTCTGGGGGCTTTTAGAAGGGTTCTGGGGGGCTCTAAAAATGTCTGGAGGATTTTAGAAGGATCCGGGGAGGCTCTAGGAGGGTCTGGCGGCTTTTAGAAGGGTCCTGCGGGGCTCTAGAAGGGTCTGGGTGCTTTCTGAAGGGTACTGGGGGCCTCTAGAAGGGTCTGGGTGCTTTTAGAAGGGTCCTGGGTGCCTCTAGAAGTGTCTGGGGGCTTTTAGAATGGTCCTTGGTTGCTCTAGAAGGGTCTGGGTACCATTAGAGGAGCCCTGGGGGACTCTAGAAGGGTATGAGGGATTTTAGAAGGGTCCTGGTTAGCTCTAGAAAGGTCTGGGGGCTTTTAGAAGGGTCCTGGTGTCCTCTAGAAATGTCTGGGGGCTTTTAGAAGGGTCCTGCGGGTCTCTAGAAGGGTCTGGGGGCTTTTAGAAGGGTCATGGGGTGCTCTAGAAGGGTCTGGGGGCTTTTAGAAGGGTCCTGGGGGCCTCTAGAAGTGTCTGCGGGATATTAGAAGGGACCTGGGAGGCTCTAGAAGGGTCTGGGTGCTTTTAGAATGATTCGGGGAGGGTCTAGAAGCGTCTGGGTGCTTTTAGAAGGGTCCTGGGGGTCTCTAGAATGGTCTGGGGACTTTTAAAAGGGTCCTGGGAGGCTCTACAAAGGTCTGGAGGATTTTAGAAGGATCCGGGGAGAATCTAGAAGGGTCCTGGTGGCCTCTAGAATGGTCTGGGTTCTTTTAGAAGGATACGGGGAGGATCTAGAATAGTCTGGGGGCTTTTAGAAGGGTCCTGGGGGGTTCTAGAATGGTCTGGAGGCTTTTAGAAGGGTCCTGGGGGGCTCTAGAAGGGTGTGGGGGCTTTTAGAAGGGTCCTGTGGGCATCTAGAAGGCTCTGGGTGCTTTTATAAGGGTCCTGGGGGGCTCTAGAAAGGTCTGAGGGATTTTAGAAGGGTCCTGGGAGGCTCTAGAAGATTCTGGGTGCTTTTAGAAGGATCCGGGTAGGGTCTAGAAGGGTCTGGGGGCTTTTAGAAGGGTCCTGGGGGGCTCTAGATGAGTCTGGGGGATTTTAGAAGGGTCCTGGGGGGCTCTAGAAGGGTCTGGGGGCTTTTAGAAGGGTCCTGGTGGGCTCTAGAAGAGTCTGGGGGATTTTAGAAGGGTCCTGGTAGGCTCTAGAAGGGTCTGGGTGCTTTTAGAGTGGACCTGGGATTCTCTAGAAGGGTCTAATGGCTTTAAGAAGAGTCCTAGGTGGCTCTAGAATGGTCTGGGTACTTTTAGAAGGGTCCTGTGTGGCTCTAGAAGGGTCTGGGGGCTTTTAGAACGGTCCTGGGAGACTCTAGAAGTGTCTGGGGGCATTTAAAAGGGTCCTGCGGGTCTCTAGAAGGGTCTGGGGGCTTTTAGAAGGGTCCTGGGGGGCTCTAGAAGGGTCTGGGGCCTTATAGAAGGGTCCTGGGGGGCTCTAGAAGGGTGTGAGGGCTTTTAGAAGGGTCCTGGGGGCAGCTAGAAGGTTCTGGGGGCTTTTAGAAGGGTCCTGGGGTCCTCTAGAAGTGTCTGCGGCCTTTTAGAAGGGTCCTTGGAGTCTCTAGAATGGTCTGGGTGCTTTTAGAAGGATTCGGGGTGGGTCTAGAATGGTCTGGGGGCTGTTAGAAGTGTCCTGTGGGGCTCTAGAAGGGTCTGGGTGCTTTTAGAAGGGTCCTGGGGGGTCTAGAAGTGTCTGGGGACTTTTAGAAGGGTCCTGGGGAGCGCTAGAAGGGTCTGGGCCTTTTAGAAGGGTCCTGGGTGGCGCTAGAAGGGTCTGGGGTCTTTTAGATGGGTCCTGGGGGGCTCTAGAAGGGTGTGAGGTCTTTTAGAATTGTCCTGGGGGCATCTTGAAGGCTCTGGGGTATTTTAGAAGGGTCCTGGGGGCCTCTAGAAGTGTCTGAGGGATTTTAAAAGGGTCCTGGGAGGCTCTAGAAGGGTCTGGTTGCTTTTAGAATTGTCCATGGAGGCTCATGAAGGGTCTGGGGCCTTTTAGAAGGGTCCTGGGGGGCTCTAGAAGGGTCTGGGTGCTATTAGAAGGATCCGGGGAGGGTCTAGAAGGGTCTGGGGGCTTTTAGAAGGGTCCTTGGGGGCTCTAGAAGGGTCTGGGGACCATTAGAGGAGCCCTGGCGGCCTCTAGAAGGGTCTGGGGTATTTTAGAAGGGTCCTGGGGAGCTCTAGAAGGGTCTGGGTTCTTTTAGAAGGGTCCTGGGGGAATATAGAAGGATCTGGGTGCTTTTAGAAGGGTCCTGCGGGTCTCTAGAAGGGTCTGGGTGCTTTTAGAAGGGTACTGGAGGAATCTAGAAGGGTCTGGGTTCTTTGAGAAGGGTCCTAGGGGGCTCTAGAAGGGTCTGGGTGCTTTTAGAAGTGTCCTGGGGGGCTCTAGAAGGGTCTGGGGGCTTTTAGAAGGGTCCTGGGAGACTCTGGGAAGGTCTGAGGGCTTCTAGAAGGGTCCTGTAGGGTCTCTAGAAGGGTCTGGGTGCTTTTAGAAGGGTCCTGTGGGGCTCTAGAAGGGTCTGGGGGCATTTAGAAAGGTCCTGGGGGCTCTAGAAGGGTCTGGGGGCTTTTAGAAGGGTCCTGGGAGACTCTGGGAAGGTCTGAGGGTTTCTAGAAGGGTCCTGTAGGGTCTCTAGAAGGGTCTGGGTGCTTTTAGAAGGGTCCTGTGGGGCTCTAGAAGGGTCTGGGGGCATTTAGAAAGGTCCTGGGGGCTCTAGAAGGGTCTGGGTGCTTTTAGAATGGTCCTGGGAGGCTCTAGAAGGGTCTGGGTGCTTTTAGAATGGCCCTGGGAGGATCTAGAAGGGTCTAAGGGCTTTTTGAAGGGTCCAGGGGGCCTCTAGAAAGGTCTGGGTGCTTTTAGAACGGTCCTGCGTGGCTCTAGAAGGGTCTGGGGTCTATTAGAAGGATCCGGGTAGGGTCTAGAAGGCTCTGGGGCCATTTAGAAGGGTCCTTGGGGGCTCTAGAAGGGTCTGGGGACCATTAGAGAAGCCCTGGGGGCCTCAAGAAGCGTCTGGGGGATTTTAGAAGGGTCCTGGGGAGCTCTAGAATTGTCTGGGCGCTTTTAGATGGGTCCTGGGTGTCTCTAGAAGGGTCTGGGGGCTTTAAGAAGGGTCCTGGGGGCCTCTAGAAAGGTCTGGAGGCTTTATAGAAGGGTCCTAGGGGGCTCTAGAAGGGTCTGGGGGCATTCAGAAGGGTCCTTCGGGCCTCTAGAAGGGTCTGGAGTCTATTAGAAGAGTCCTGGGGGGCTCTAGATGGGTCTGGGGTCATTTAGAAGGGTCCTGGGGGGCTCTAGAATGGTCTGGGGGCTTTCAGAAGTGTCCTGGGGGGCTCTAGAAGGGTCTGGGGGCTTTTAGAAGGGTCCTGGGTAATCTAGAATGGTCTGGGGGCTTTTAGAAAGGTCCTGCGAGGATCCAGATGGGTCTGGGTGGTTTTAGAAGGATCCGGGGATGGTCTAGAAGGGTCTGGGTGCTTTTAGAAGGGTCCTGGGGGGCTCTACAAATGTCTGGAGGATTTTAGAAGGAACCGGGGAGGCTCTAGAAGTGTCTGGCGGCTTTTAGAAGGGTCCTTGGGAGCTCTAGAAGGGTCTGGGTGCTTTCAGAAGGGTCCTGGGGGCCTCTAGAAGGGTCTGGGTGCTTTCAGAAAGGTCCTGGGTGGCTCTAGAAGGGTCTGGGGGCTCTTAGAAGGGTCCTGTGGGGCTGTAGAAGGGTCTGGGGGCTTTTAGATTGGTCCTGGGGGGCTCTAGAAGGGTCCGGGGGCTTTTAGAATGGTCCGTGGAGGCTCTAGAAGGGTCTGGGTGCTTTTAGAAGGGTCCTGGGGGGCTCTAGAAGGGTCTGGGGGCTATTAGAAGGACCCGGGGAGGGTCTAGAAGGCTCTGGGGGCATTTAGAAGGGTCCTTGGTGGCTCTAGAAGGGTCTGGGGACCATTAGAGGAGCCCTGGGGTCCTCTAGAATGGTCTGGGGGATTCTAGAAGGGTCCTGGGGAGCTCTAGAAGGGTCTGGGGACCATTAGAGGAGCCCTGGGGTCCTCTAGAAGGGTCTGGGGGCTTTTACAAGGGTCCTGGGAGGCTCTAGAAGGGTCTGGGTGCTTTTAGAATGGCCCTGGGAGAATCTAGAAGGGTCTGGGGGCTTTTAGAAGGGTCCTGCGTGTCTCTAGATGGGTCTGGGGCTTTAGAAGGGCCCTGGAGGAATCTAGAAGGCTCTGGGGTCTTTGAGAAGGGTACTAGGGGGCTCTAGAAGGGTCTGGGTGTTTTTAGAATGGTCCTGGGGTGCTCTAGAAGGGTCTGGGAGCTTTTAGAAGGGTCCTGGGAGACGATAGAAGGGTCTGAGGGCTTTTAGAAGGGTCCTGTAGGATCTCTAGAAGGGTCTGGGTGCTTTTAGAAGGGTCCTGCGAGGCTCTAGAAGGGTCTGGGGGCTTTTAGAATGGTCCTGGGGGGCTCTAGAAGGGTCTGGGTGCTTTTAGAAGGGTCCTGGGAGGCTCTAGAAGTGTCTGGGTGCTTTTAGAATGGTCCTGGGAGGCTCTAGAAGGGTCTGGAGGCTTTTTGAAGGGTCCAGGGGGCCTCTAGAAAGGTCTGGAGGCTTTTAGAAGGGTCTTGGGGGCCTCTAGAAGGGTCTAGGTGCTTTTAGAAGGTTACTGGGGGGCTCTAGAAGTGTCTGGGGGCTTTTAGAATGGTCCTGTGGGGCAGTAGAAGGGTCTGGGGGATATTAGAAGGGTGCTGGGGGGCTCTGGAAGGGTCCGGGGGCTTTCAGAAGGGTCCGTGGAGGCTCTAGAAGGGTCTGGGGGCTTTTAGAAGGGTCCTGGGGGGCTCTAGAAGGGTCTGGGTGCTATTAGAAGGATCCTGGGAGGGTCTAGAAGGGTCTGGGGGCTTTTAGAAGGGTCCATGGGGGCTATAGAAGTGTCTGGGGACCATTAGAGGGGCACTGGGTTCCTCTAGAATGGTCTGGGAGATTTTAGAAGGGTCCTGGGGAGCTCTAGAATTGTCTGGGTGCTTTTAGAAGGGTCCTGGGAGGCTCTAGAAGGGTCTGGGGTCTTTTCGAAGGGTCCTGCGTGTCTCTAGAAGGGTCTGGAGGCTTTTAGAAGGGTCCTTGGGGGCTCTAGAATGGCCTGGGGACCATTAGAGGAGCCCTGGGGGCCTCTAGAAGGGTCTGGGGGAGTTTAGAAGGGTCCTGGGCAATCTAGAACGGTCTGGGGGCTTTTTGAAGGGTCCTGGTAGACTCTAGAAGGGTCTAGGGGCGTTTAGAAGGGTCCTGCGTGTCTCTGGAAGGGTCTGGGTGATTTTAGAAGAGTCCTGGGCGGCTCTATAAGGGTCTGGGGCCTTTTAGAAGGGTCCTGGGGTGCTCTAGAAGGGTGTGAGTGATTTTAGAAGGGTCCTGGGGGCATCTAGAAGGTTCTGGGGGCTTTTAGAAGGGTACTGGGGGCCTCTAGAGATGTCTGAGGGATGTTAGAAGGGACCTGGGAGGCTCTAGAAGTGTCTGGGTGCTTTTAGAATGATTCGGGGAGGTTTTAGAAGGCTCTGGTGGCTTTTAGAAGGGTCCTGTGTGGCTCTAGAATGGTCTGGGTGCTTTTAGAAGGATCCTGGGGGGATCTAGAAGGGTCTGGGGGCTTTTAAAAGGGTCCTGGGGAGCTCTAGAATGGTCTGGGGGCTTTTAGAAGGGTCCTGCGAGGCGCTAGAAGTGTCTGGGTGTATTTAGAATTGTCCTGGGGAGCTCTAGAAGGGTTTGGTTGCTTTCAGAAGGGTCCTGGGGGCCTCTAGAAGGGTCTGGAGGCTTTTAGAAGAGTCCTGGGGTGCTCTAGATGGGTCTGGGAGCTTTTAGAAGGATCCGGGGATGGTCTAGAAGGGTCTGGGTGCTTTTAGAAGGGTCCTGGGGGGCTCTAAAAATGTCTGGAGGATTTTAGAAGGATCCGGGGATGGTCTAGAAAGGTCTGGGAGCTTTTAGAAGGGTCCTGGCGGGCTCTACAAATGTCTGGAGGATTTTAGAAGGGTCCTGCGGGGCTCTAGAAGGGTCTGGGTGCTTTCTGAAGGGTACTGGGGGCCTCTAGAAGGGTCTGGGGGATTTTAGAAGGGTCCTGGGTGCCTCTAGAAGTGTCTGGGGGCTTTTAGAATGGTCCTTGGTTGCTGTAGAAGGGTCTGGGGACCATTAGAGGAGCCCTGGGGGATTCTAGAAGGGTATGAGGGATTTTAGAAGGGTCCTGGGGAGCTCTAGAAAGGTCTGGGGGCTTTTAGAAGGGTCCTGGTGTCCTCTAGAAATGTCTGGGGGCTTTTAGAAGGGTCCTGCGGGTCTCTAGAAGGGTCTGGGGGCTTTTAGAAGGGTCCTGGGGGGCTCTAGAAGGGTCTGGGAGCTTTTAGAAGGGTCCTGAGGGGATCTAGAAAGGTCTGGGGGCTCTTAGAAGGGTCCTGGGGGGCTCTAGAAGGGTGTTAGGTCTGTTAGAAGGGTCCTGGGTCATCTAGAATGCTCTGGGGGCTTTTAGAAGGGTCCTGGGGGCCTCTAGAAGTGTCTGCGGGATATTAGAAGGGACCTGGGAGGCTCTAGAAGGGTCTGGGTGCTTTACGAAGGATTCGGGGAGGGTCTAGAAGCGTCTGGGTGCTTTTAGAAGGGTCCTGGGGGTCTCTAGAATGGTCTGGGGACTTTTAAAATGGTCCTGGGAGGCTCTACAAAGGTCTGGAGGATTTTAGAAGGATCCGGGGAGGATCTAGAAGGGTCTGGCGGCTTTTAGAAGGGTCCTGGTGGCCTCTAGAATGGTCTGGGGTCTTTTAGAAGGATACGGGGAGGATCTAGAATGGTCTGGGGGCTTTTAGAAGGGTCCTGGGGGGTTCTAGAATGGTCTGGAGGCTTTTAGAAGGGTCCTGGGGGGCTCTAGAAGGGTGTGGGGGCTTTTAGAAGGGTCCTAGGGGGCTCTAGAAGGTTCTGGGGGCTTTTAGAAGGGTCCTGGGGGCCTCTAGAGATGTCTGAGGGATGTTAGAAGGGACCTGGGAGGCTCTAGAAGTGTCTGGGTGCTTTTAGAATGATTCGGGGAGGTTCTAGAAGGATCTGGTGGCTTTTAGAAGGGTCCTGTGTGGCTCTAGAAGGGTCTGGGTGCTTTTAGAAGGGTCCTGGGGGGATCTAGAAGGGTCTGGGGGCTTTTAGAAGGGTCCTGGGGAGCTCTAGAAGGGTCTGGGGGCTTTTAGAAGGGTCCTGGGAGGCGCTAGAAGTGTCTGGGTGTATTTAGAAGGGTCCTGGGGAGCTCTAGAAGGGTTTGGTTGCTTTCAGAAGGGTCCTGGGGGCCTCTAGAAGGGTCTGGAGGCTTTTAGAAGAGTCCTGGGGTGCTCTAGATGGGTCTGGGAGCTTTTAGAAGGATCCGGGGATGGTCTAGAAGGGTCTGGGTGCTTTTAGAAGGGTCTTGGGGGGCTCTAATAATGTCTGGAGGATTTTAGAAGGATCCGGGGATGGTCTAGAAAGGTCTGGGAGCTTTTAGAAGGGTCCTGGCGGGCTCTACAAATGTCTGGAGGATTTTAGAAGGGTCCTGCGGGGCTCTAGAAGGGTCTGGGTGCTTTCTGAAGGGTACTGGGGGCCTCTAGAAGGGTCTGGGGGATTTTAGAAGGGTCCTGGGTGCCTCTAGAAGTGTCTGGGGGCTTTTAGAATGGTCCTTGGTTGCTGTAGAAGGGTCTGGGGACCATTAGAGGAGCCCTGGGGGATTCTAGAAGGGTATGAGGGATTTTAGAAGGGTCCTGGGGAGCTCTAGAAAGGTCTGGGGGCTTTTAGAAGGGTCCTGGTGTCCTCTAGAAATGTCTGGGGGCTTTTAGAAGGGTCCTGCGGGTCTCTAGAAGGGTCTGGGGGCTTTTAGAAGGGTCCTGGGGGGCTCTAGAAGGGTCTGGGAGCTTTTAGAAGGGTCATGAGGGGATCTAGAAGGGTCTGGGGGCTCTTAGAAGGGTCCTGGGGGGCTCTAGAAGGGTGTTAGGTCTGTTAGAAGGGTCCTGGGTCATCTAGAATGCTCTGGGGGCTTTTAGAAGGGTCCTGGGGGCCTCTAGAAGTGTCTGCGGGATATTAGAAGGGACCTGGGAGGCTCTAGAAGGGTCTGGGTGCTTTACGAAGGATTCGGGGAGGGTCTAGAAGCGTCTGGGTGCTTTTAGAAGGGTCCTGGGGGTCTCTAGAATGGTCTGGGGACTTTTAAAATGGTCCTGGGACGCTCTACAAAGGTCTGGAGGATTTTAGAAGGATCCGGGGAGGATCTAGAAGGGTCTGGCGGCTTTTAGAAGGGTCCTGGTGGCCTCTAGAATGGTCTGGGGTCTTTTAGAAGGATACGGGGAGGATCTAGAATGGTCTGGTGGCTTTTAGAAGGGTCCTGGGGGGTTCTAGAATGGTCTGGAGGCTTTTAGAAGGGTCCTGGGGGGCTCTAGAAGGGTGTGGGGGCTTTTAGAAGGGTCCTGTGGGCATCTAGAAGGCTCTGGGTGCTTTTATAAGGGTCCTGGGGGGCTCTAGAAAGGTCTGAGGGATTTTAGAAGGGTCCTGGGAGGCTCTAGAAGGGTCTGGGTGCTTTTAGAGTGGACCTGGGATTCACTAGAAGGGTCTGGGGGCTTTAAGAAGAGTCCTAGGGGGCTCTAGAAGGGTGTGAGGGCTTTTAGAAGGGTCCTGGGGGCATCTAGAAGGTTCTGGGGGCTTTTAGAAGGGTCCTGGGGGCCTCTAGAGATGTCTGAGGGATGTTAGAAGGGACCTGGGAGGCTCTAGAAGTGTCTGGGTGCTTTTAGAATGATTCGGGGAGGTTCTAGAAGGATCTGGTGGCTTTTAGAAGGGTCCTGTGTGGCTCTAGAAGGGTCTGGGTGCTTTTAGAAGGGTCCTGGGGGGATCTAGAAGGGTCTGGGGGCTTTTAGAAGGGTCCTGGGGAGCTCTAGAAGGGTCTGGGTGCTTTTAGAAGGGTCCTGGGAGGCGCTAGAAGTGTCTGGGTGTATTTAGAAGGGTCCTGGGGAGCTCTAGAAGGGTTTGGTTGCTTTCAGAAGGGTCCTGGGGGCCTCTAGAAGGGTCTGGAGGCTTTTAGAAGAGTCCTGGGGTGCTCTAGATGGGTCTGGGAGCTTTTAGAAGGATCCGGGGATGGTCTAGAAGGGTCTGGGTGCTTTTAGAAGGGTCCTGGGGGGCTCTAATAATGTCTGGAGGATTTTAGAAGGATCCGGGGATGGTCTAGAAAGGTCTGGGAGCTTTTAGAAGGGTCCTGGCGGGCTCTACAAATGTCTGGAGGATTTTAGAAGGGTCCTGCGGGGCTCTAGAAGGGTCTGGGTGCTTTCTGAAGGGTACTGGGGGCCTCTAGAAGGGTCTGGGGGATTTTAGAAGGGTCCTGGGTGCCTCTAGAAGTGTCTGGGGGCTTTTAGAATGGTCCTTGGTTGCTGTAGAAGGGTCTGGGGACCATTAGAGGAGCCCTGGGGGATTCTAGAAGGGTATGAGGGATTTTAGAAGGGTCCTGGGGAGCTCTAGAAAGGTCTGGGGGCTTTTAGAAGGGTCCTGGTGTCCTCTAGAAATGTCTGGGGGCTTTTAGAAGGGTCCTGCGGGTCTCTAGAAGGGTCTGGGGGCTTTTAGAAGGGTCCTGGGGGGCTCTAGAAGGGTCTGGGAGCTTTTAGAAGGGTCCTGAGGGGATCTAGAAGGGTCTGGGGGCTCTTAGAAGGGTCCTGGGGGGCTCTAGAAGGGTGTTAGGTCTGTTAGAAGGGTCCTGGGTCATCTAGAATGCTCTGGGGGCTTTTAGAAGGGTCCTGGGGGCCTCTAGAAGTGTCTGCGGGATATTAGAAGGGACCTGGGAGGCTCTAGAAGGGTCTGGGTGCTTTACGAAGGATTCGGGGAGGGTCTAGAAGCGTCTGGGTGCTTTTAGAAGGGTCCTGGGGGTCTCTAGAATGGTCTGGGGACTTTTAAAATGGTCCTGGGAGGCTCTACAAAGGTCTGGAGGATTTTAGAAGGATCCGGGGAGGATCTAGAAGGGTCTGGCGGCTTTTAGAAGGGTCCTGGTGGCCTCTAGAATGGTCTGGGGTCTTTTAGAAGGATACGGGGAGGATCTAGAATGGTCTGGGGGCTTTTAGAAGGGTCCTGGGGGGTTCTAGAATGGTCTGGAGGCTTTTAGAAGGGTCCTGGGGGGCTCTAGAAGCGTGTGGGGGCTTTTAGAAGGGTCCTGTGGGCATCTAGAAGGCTCTGGGTGCTTTTATAAGGGTCCTGGGGGGCTCTAGAAAGGTCTGAGGGATTTTAGAAGGGTCCTGGGAGGCTCTAGAAGGGTCTGGGTGCTTTTAGAGTGGACCTGGGATTCACTAGAAGGGTCTGGGGGCTTTAAGAAGAGTCCTAGGGGGCTCTAGAATGGTCTGGGTACTTTTAGAAGGGTCCTGGGGAGCTCTAGAAGGGTCTGGGGGCTTTTAGAACGGTCCTGGGAGACTGTAGAAGTGTCTGGGGGGCATTTAAAAGGGTGCTGCGGGTCTCTAGAAGGGTCTGGGGTCTTTTTGAAGGGTCCTGGGGAGCTCTAGAAGGGTCTGGGGTCTTTTAGAAGGGTCCTGGGAGGCTCTAGAAGGGTCTGGGTGCTTTTAGAAGGGTCCTGGGGGTCTTTAGAAGGGTCTGGGGGCATTTAGAATGGTCCTGCGGGGCTCTAGAATGCTCTGGGGGCTTTTAGAAGAGTCCTGGGTGGCTTTAGAAGAGTGTGAGTGCTTTTAGAAGGGTCCTGGGGGCATCTAGATGGCTCTGGGGACTTTTAGAAGGGTCCTGGGGGCCTCTAGATGGGTCTGAGGATTTTTAGAAGGGTCCTAGGAGTCTCTAGAAGTGTCTGGGTGATTTTAGAAGGGCCCTGGGTGGCTCTAGAATGGTCTGGTTGCTTTTAGAAGGGTCCTGGTGTGCTCTAGAAGGGATTGGAGGCTTTTAGAAGAGTCCTGGGGTGCTCTAGATGGGTCTGGGGGCATTTAGAAGCGTCCTGGGAGACTCTAGAAGGGTCTGAGTGCTATTAGAAGGGTCCTGCGGGTCTCTAGAAGGGTCTGGGGGCTTTTAGAAGGTTCCTGGGGGGCTCTAGAAGGGTGTGAGGTCTTTTAGAATTGTCCTGGGTGAATCTTGAAGGCTCTGGGGTATATTAGAAGGGTCCTGGGGGCCTCTAGAAGTGTCTGAGGGATTTTAAAAGGGTCCTGGGAGGCTCTAGAAGGGTCTGGTTGCTTTTAGAAGTGTCCGTGGAGGCTCATGAAGGGTCTGGGGCCTTTTAGAAGGGTCCTGGGGTGCTCTAGAAGGGTCTGGGTGCTATTAGAAGGATCCGGGTAGGGTCTAGAAGGCTCTGGGGGCTTTTAGAAGGGTCCTGGGGGGCTCTAGAAGGGTCTGGGGACCATTAGAGGAGCCCTGGCGGCCTCTAGAAGGGTCTGGGGGATTTTAGAAGGGTCCTGGGGGCCTCTAGAATTGTCTGAGATATGTTAAAAGGGTCCTGGGAGGATCTAGAAGGGTCTGGTTGCTTTTAGAAGTGTCCGTGGAGGCTCTAGAAGGGTCTGGGTGCTTTTAGTAGGGTCCTGGGGGGCTCTAGAAGGGTCTGGGTGCTATTAGAAGGATCCGGGGAGGGTCTAGAAGGCTCTAGGGGCTTTTTTAAGGGTCCTTGGGGGCTCTAGAAGGGTCTGGGGACCATTAGAGGAGCCCTGGCGGCCTCTAGAAGGGTCTGGGGGATTTTAGAAGGGTCCTGGGGAGCTCTAGAAGGGTCTGGGGTCTTTTAGAAGGGTCCTGGGGGAATATAGAAGGGTCTGGGGGCTTTTAGAAGGGTCCTGCGGGTCTCTAGAAGGGTCTGGGTGCTTTTAGAAGGGTCCTGGAGGAATCTAGAAGGGTCTGGGGTCTTTGCGAAGGGTCCTAGGGGGCTCTAGAAGGGTCTGGGTGCTTTTAGAAGTGTCCTGGGGGGCTCTAGAAGGGTCTGGATGCTTTTAGAAGGGTCCTGGTAGACTCTGAAAAGGTCTGAGGGCTTCTAGAAGGCCTTGTAGGGTCTCTAGAAGGGTCTGGGTGCTTTTAGAAGGGTCCTGTGGGGCTCTAGAAGGGTCTGGGGGCATTTAGAAAGGTCCTGGGGGGCTCTAGAAGGGTCTGGGTGCTTTTAGAAGGGTCCTGGGAGGCTCTAGAAGGGTCTGGGGACCATTAGAGGAGCCCTGGCGGCCTCTAGAAGGGTCTGGGGGATTTTAGAAGGGTCCTGGGGAGCTCTAGAAGTGTCTGGGGGCTTTTAGAAGGGTCCTGGGAGAATCTAGAAGGGTCTGGGGGCTTTTAGAAGGGTCCTGCGGGTCTCTAGAAGGGTCTGGGGGCTTTTAGAAGGGTCCTGGGGGGATCTAGAATAGTCTGGGTGGTCTTAGAAGGGTCCTGGTGGCCTCTAGAAGTGTCTGCGGGATATTAGAAGGGTCCTGGGAGGCTCTATAAGGGTCTGGGTGTTTTAGAAGGATTCGGGGAGGGTCTAGAAGGGTCTGGGGGCTTTTAGAAGGGTCCTGCGGGTCTCTAGAAGGGTCTGGGGGCTTTTAGAAGGGTCCTGGGGGGATCTAGAATAGTCTGGGTGCTCTTAGAAGGGTCCTGGTGGCCTCTAGAAGTGTCTGCGGGATATTAGAAGGGTCCTGGGAGGCTCTATAAGGGTCTGGGTGTTTTAGAAGGATTCGGGGAGGGTCTAGAAGGGTCTGGGGGCTTTTAGAAGGGTCCTGTGGTGATCTAGAAGCGTCTGGGTTCTTTTAGAAGGGTCCTGGGGGGCTCTAGAAGGGTCTGGGTGCTATTAGAAGGATCCGGGGAGGGTCTAGAAGGCTCTGGGGGCTTTTTTAAGGGTCCTTGGGGGCTCTAGAAGGGTCTGGGGACCATTAGAGGAGCCCTGGCGGCCTCTAGAAGGGTCTGGGGGATTTTAGAAGGGTCCTGGGGAGCTCTAGAAGGGTCTGGGGTCTTTTAGAAGGGTCCTGGGGGAATATAGAAAGGTCTGGGGGCTTTTAGAAGGGTCCTGCGGGTCTCTAGAAGGGTCTGGGTGCTTTTAGAAGGGTCCTGGAGGAATCTAGAAGGGTCTGGGTTCTTTGCGAAGGGTCCTAGGGGGCTCTAGAAGGGTCTGGGTGCTTTATAGAAGGGTCCTGGGGGCATCTAGATGGCTCTGGGGACTTTTAGAAGGGTCCTGGGGGCCTCTAGATGGGTCTGAGGATTTTTAGAAGGGTCCTAGGAGTCTCTAGAAGTGTCTGGGTGATTTTAGAAGGGCCCTGGGTGGCTCTAGAATGGTCTGGTTGCTTTTAGAAGGGTCCTGGTGTGCTCTAGAAGGGTCTGGGCGCTTTCAGAAGGGTCCTGAGGGCCTCTGGAATGGTCTGGGGGCTTTTAGAAGAGTCCTGGGGGGCTCTAGAAGGGTCTGGGGGCATTCAGAACGGTCCTGGGGGCCTCTAGAAGGGACTGGAGGCTTTTAGAAGAGTCCTGGGGTGCTCTAGATGGGTCTGGGGGCATTTAGAAGCGTCCTGGGAGACTCTAGAAGGTCTGAGTGCTCTTAGAAGGGTCCTGCGGGTCTCTAGAAGGGTCTGGGGGCTTTTAGAAGGTTCCTGGGGGGCTCTAGAAGGGTGTGAGGTCTTTTAGAATTGTCCTGGGTGAATCTTGAAGGCTCTGGGGTATATTAGAAGGGTCCTGGGGGCCTCTAGAAGTGTCTGAGGGATTTTAAAAGGGTCCTGGGAGGCTCTAGAAGGGTCTGGTTGCTTTTAGAAGTGTCCGTGGAGGCTCATGAAGGGTCTGGGCCTTTTAGAAGGGTCCTGGGGTGCTCTAGAAGGGTCTGGGTGCTATTAGAAGGATCCGGGTAGGGTCTAGAAGGCTCTGGGGGCTTTTAGAAGGGTCCTGGGGGGCTCTAGAAGGGTCTGGGGACCATTAGAGGAGCCCTGGCGGCCTCTAGAAGGCTCTGGGGGCTTTTAGAAGGGTCCTGGGGGGCTCTAGAAGGGTCTGGGGACCATTAGAGGAGCCCTGGCGGCCTCTAGAATGGTCTGGGGTCTTTTAGAAGGATACGGGGAGGATCTAGAATGGTCTGGGGGCTTTTAGAAGGGTCCTGGGGGGTTCTAGAATGGTCTGGAGGCTTTTAGAAGGGTCCTGGGGGGCTCTAGAAGGGTGTGGGGGCTTTTAGAAGGGTCCTAGGGGGCTCTAGAAGGTTCTGGGGGCTTTTAGAAGGGTCCTGGGGGCCTCTAGAGATGTCTGAGGGATGTTAGAAGGGACCTGGGAGGCTCTAGAAGTGTCTGGGTGCTTTTAGAATGATTCGGGGAGGTTCTAGAAGGATCTGGTGGCTTTTAGAAGGGTCCTGTGTGGCTCTAGAAGGGTCTGGGTGCTTTTAGAAGGGTCCTGGGGGGATCTAGAAGGGTCTGGGGGCTTTTAGAAGGGTCCTGGGGAGCTCTAGAAGGGTCTGGGGGCTTTTAGAAGGGTCCTGGGAGGCGCTAGAAGTGTCTGGGTGTATTTAGAAGGGTCCTGGGGAGCTCTAGAAGGGTTTGGTTGCTTTCAGAAGGGTCCTGGGGGCCTCTAGAAGGGTCTGGAGGCTTTTAGAAGAGTCCTGGGGTGCTCTAGATGGGTCTGGGAGCTTTTAGAAGGATCCGGGGATGGTCTAGAAGGGTCTGGGTGCTTTTAGAAGGGTCTTGGGGGGCTCTAATAATGTCTGGAGGATTTTAGAAGGATCCGGGGATGGTCTAGAAAGGTCTGGGAGCTTTTAGAAGGGTCCTGGCGGGCTCTACAAATGTCTGGAGGATTTTAGAAGGGTCCTGCGGGGCTCTAGAAGGGTCTGGGTGCTTTCTGAAGGGTACTGGGGGCCTCTAGAAGGGTCTGGGGGATTTTAGAAGGGTCCTGGGTGCCTCTAGAAGTGTCTGGGGGCTTTTAGAATGGTCCTTGGTTGCTGTAGAAGGGTCTGGGGACCATTAGAGGAGCCCTGGGGGATTCTAGAAGGGTATGAGGGATTTTAGAAGGGTCCTGGGGAGCTCTAGAAAGGTCTGGGGGCTTTTAGAAGGGTCCTGGTGTCCTCTAGAAATGTCTGGGGGCTTTTAGAAGGGTCCTGCGGGTCTCTAGAAGGGTCTGGGGGCTTTTAGAAGGGTCCTGGGGGGCTCTAGAAGGGTCTGGGAGCTTTTAGAAGGGTCATGAGGGGATCTAGAAGGGTCTGGGGGCTCTTAGAAGGGTCCTGGGGGGCTCTAGAAGGGTGTTAGGTCTGTTAGAAGGGTCCTGGGTCATCTAGAATGCTCTGGGGGCTTTTAGAAGGGTCCTGGGGGCCTCTAGAAGTGTCTGCGGGATATTAGAAGGGACCTGGGAGGCTCTAGAAGGGTCTGGGTGCTTTACGAAGGATTCGGGGAGGGTCTAGAAGCGTCTGGGTGCTTTTAGAAGGGTCCTGGGGGTCTCTAGAATGGTCTGGGGACTTTTAAAATGGTCCTGGGACGCTCTACAAAGGTCTGGAGGATTTTAGAAGGATCCGGGGAGGATCTAGAAGGGTCTGGCGGCTTTTAGAAGGGTCCTGGTGGCCTCTAGAATGGTCTGGGGTCTTTTAGAAGGATACGGGGAGGATCTAGAATGGTCTGGTGGCTTTTAGAAGGGTCCTGGGGGGTTCTAGAATGGTCTGGAGGCTTTTAGAAGGGTCCTGGGGGGCTCTAGAAGGGTGTGGGGGCTTTTAGAAGGGTCCTGTGGGCATCTAGAAGGCTCTGGGTGCTTTTATAAGGGTCCTGGGGGGCTCTAGAAAGGTCTGAGGGATTTTAGAAGGGTCCTGGGAGGCTCTAGAAGGGTCTGGGTGCTTTTAGAGTGGACCTGGGATTCACTAGAAGGGTCTGGGGGCTTTAAGAAGAGTCCTAGGGGGCTCTAGAAGGGTGTGAGGGCTTTTAGAAGGGTCCTGGGGGCATCTAGAAGGTTCTGGGGGCTTTTAGAAGGGTCCTGGGGGCCTCTAGAGATGTCTGAGGGATGTTAGAAGGGACCTGGGAGGCTCTAGAAGTGTCTGGGTGCTTTTAGAATGATTCGGGGAGGTTCTAGAAGGATCTGGTGGCTTTTAGAAGGGTCCTGTGTGGCTCTAGAAGGGTCTGGGTGCTTTTAGAAGGGTCCTGGGGGGATCTAGAAGGGTCTGGGGGCTTTTAGAAGGGTCCTGGGGAGCTCTAGAAGGGTCTGGGTGCTTTTAGAAGGGTCCTGGGAGGCGCTAGAAGTGTCTGGGTGTATTTAGAAGGGTCCTGGGGAGCTCTAGAAGGGTTTGGTTGCTTTCAGAAGGGTCCTGGGGGCCTCTAGAAGGGTCTGGAGGCTTTTAGAAGAGTCCTGGGGTGCTCTAGATGGGTCTGGGAGCTTTTAGAAGGATCCGGGGATGGTCTAGAAGGGTCTGGGTGCTTTTAGAAGGGTCCTGGGGGGCTCTAATAATGTCTGGAGGATTTTAGAAGGATCCGGGGATGGTCTAGAAAGGTCTGGGAGCTTTTAGAAGGGTCCTGGCGGGCTCTACAAATGTCTGGAGGATTTTAGAAGGGTCCTGCGGGGCTCTAGAAGGGTCTGGGTGCTTTCTGAAGGGTACTGGGGGCCTCTAGAAGGGTCTGGGGGATTTTAGAAGGGTCCTGGGTGCCTCTAGAAGTGTCTGGGGGCTTTTAGAATGGTCCTTGGTTGCTGTAGAAGGGTCTGGGGACCATTAGAGGAG
>JAUNZM010002544.1:0-32531 GCA_033459285.1 Clamator glandarius | reverse complement strand
GTCTGGGGGCTTTTAGAATGATCCGGGGACGGTCTAGAAGGTCTGGGTGCTTTTTGAAGGATCCTGGGGGGCTCTAGAAGGGTCTGGGGTCTTTTAGAAGGGTCCTGGGGGTCTCTAGAAGGGTCTGGGGGCTTTTAGAAGGGTCCTGGGAGGCTCTAGAAGGGTCTGGGTTCATTTAGAAGGATCCGGGGAGGGTCTAGAAAGGTCTGGGAGCTTTTAGAAGGGTCCTGGGGGGCTCTAGAATGGTCTGGGAGTTGTAGAAGTGTCCTCGGGTGCTCTAGAAGGGTCTGGGGGCTTTTAGAAGGGTCCTGGGGTGTTCCAGAAGGGTCTGGGTGCTATTAGAAGGGTCCTTGGGTGATGTAGAAGGGTCTGGGTGCTTGTAGAAGGGTCCTGGTGTGCTCTAGAATGTTCTGGGTGCTTTTAGAATGGTCCTGGGGGTCTCTAGAAGGGTCTGGGGGCTTTTAGAAGGGTCCTGGGAGGGTCTAGAAAGGTCTGGGTGCTTTTAGAAGGGTGCTGGTGGTCTCTAGAAGGGTCTGGGGGCTTTTAGAAGGGTCCTGGGGGTCTCTAGAAGGGTCTGGGGGCTTTTAGAAGGGTCCTGGGATGGTCTAGAAGGGTCTGGGTGCTTTTAGAAGGGTCCTCGGATGCTCTAGAAGGGTCTGGGGACTTTTAGAAGGGTCCGGGGAGGGTCTAGAAGGGTCTGGGGGCTTTTATGAAGGGTCCTGGGGGGCTCTAGAAGGGTCTGGGGGCATTTAGAAGGGTCCTGAGGGGCTGTATAATGGTCTGGGGGCTTTTAGAATGATCCGGGGACGGTCTAGAAGGTCTGGGTGCTTTTTGAAGGATCCTGGGGGGCTCTAGAAGGGTCTGGGGTCTTTTAGAAGGGTCCTGGGGGTCTCTAGAAGGGTCTGGGGGCTTTTAGAAGGGTCCTGGGAGGCTCTAGAAGGGTCTGGGTTCATTTAGAAGGATCCGGGGAGGGTCTAGAAAGGTCTGGGGGCTTTTAGAAGGGTCCTGGGAGGCTCTAGAAGGGTCTGGGGTCTTTTAGAATGATCAGGGGAGGGTCTAGAAGGGTCTGGGGTCTTTTAGACGGGTCCTGGGGGGCTCTAGAATAGTCTGGAGGCTTTTAGAAGGGTCCTGGTGGGCTCTAGAATGGTCTGGGTTCATTTAGAAGGATCCGGGGAGGTTCTAGAAGGGTCTGGGGGCTTTTAGAATGATCCGGGGAGGGTCGAGAAGGGTCTGGGGCCCTTTAGAAGGGTCCTGGGGGGCTCTAGAATGGTCTGGGGGCTTTTAGAAGGGTCCTGGGGACCTCTAGAAGGGTCTGGGGGCTTTTAGAAGGATCCCGGGAGGGTCTAGAAAGGTCTGGGGGCCTTTAGAATGGTCCTGGGGGTCTCTAGAAGGGTCTGGGTGCTTTTAGAAGGGTCCTGGGAGGCTGTAGAAGGGTCTGGGGGCTTTTAGAAGGGTCCTGGGTGGTTCTAGAGGGTTCTGGGGGCTTTTAGAAGGGTCCTGGGTGTCTCTAGAAGGGTCTGGGGCATTTAGAATGGTCCTGGGATGCTCTAGAAGGGTCTGGGTGCTTTTAGAAGGGTCCTGGCGGGCTCTAGAATGTTCTGGTGGCTTTCAGAAGGGTACTGGGGGTCTCTAAAAGGGTCTGGGGGCTTTTAGAAGGGCCCTGGGGGGCTGTAGAAGGGTCTGGATGCCTTTTAAAGGGTCCTGGGGGGCTCTAGAATGTTCTGCTGCCTTTCAGAAGGGTCCTGGGGGCCTCTAGAATTCTCTGGGGTCTTTTAGAAGGGTCCTGGGATGCTCTAGAAGGGTCTGGGTGCTTTTAGATGGGTCCTGGGGGGCTCTAGAAGGTTCTGGTGGCTTTCAGAAGGGTCCTGGGGGTCTCTAAAAGGGTCTGGGGGCATTATGAGGGTCCTGGGGGGCTCTAGAAGGGTCTGGGTGCCTTTAGAATGGTCCTGTGGGGCTCTAGAATGTTCTGCTGGCTTTCAGAAGGGTCCTGGGGGTCTCTAGAAAGGTCTGGGGGCTTTTAGAAGGGTCCGGGGTGGGCTCTAGAAGGGTCTGGGGGCTTTTAGATTGGTCCTGGGGTGCTCTAGAAGGGTCTGGGGACTTTTAGATGGGTCCTAGGGTGCTCTAGAAGGGACGGGTTGCCTTAAGAGGGGCCCTGGGGGCCTCTAGAAGGGTCTGGGTACTTTTAGAAGGGTCCTGGGGTGCTCTAGAATGGACGGGGTGCCTTAAGAGGGGGCCCTAGGTGCCTCTAGAATGGTCTGGGGGCTTTTAGAAGGGTCCTGGGGGGCTCTAGAAGGGACTGGGGGCTTTTAGAAGGGTCCTGGCGGCCTCTAGAAGGGTCTGGGTGCTTTTAGAAGGGACCTGGAGTCCTCCGGAAGGCTCTGGGTGCATTAGAGGGGTCGTGGGAGGCTCTAGAAGTGTCTGGGGTCTTTTAGAAGGATCCGTGGAGGGTCTAGAAGGGTCTGGGGACTTTTAGAAGGGTCCTGGCGGGCTCTAGAAGGGTCTGGGTGCTTTTAGAATGGTCCTGGGGGGCTCTAGAATGATCTGGGGGCTTTTAGAAGTATCCGGGGAGGGTCTAGAAGGGTCTGGGGGCTTTTAGAAGGGTCCTGGGTCCTCTAGAAGGGTCTGGGGGCTTTTAGATGGGTCCTAAGGGGCTCTAGAAGGGTCTGGGGGCTTTTTGATGGATCCTAGGGGGCTCTAGAGTGGTCTGGGTGCTTTTAGAAGGGTCCTGGGGGCCTCTAGAAGTGTCTGGGGGCTTTTAGATTGGTACTAGGGGGCTCTAGAAGGGTGTGGGGACTTTTTTATGGATCCTAGGGGGCTCTAGAAGGGTCTGGGGCCTTTTAGAAGGGTCCTGGGAGTCTCTAGAAGGCACTGGGTGCTTTTATAAGGGTCCGGGTAGCCTCTAGAAGGGTCTGGGTGCTTTTAGAAAGGTCCTGGGGGGCTCTAGAAGGGTCTAGAGTCTTTTAGACGTGTCCTGGGGGCCTCTAGAAAGGTCTGGGGGCTTTTAAATGGGTCCTGGGGGGCTCTAGAAGGGTCTGGGGGCTTGTAGAAGGGTCCTGGGGGGCTCTAGAAGGGTCTGGGGGCTTTTAGAAGGATCCGGAAAGGGTCTAGAAGGGTCTGGGGGCTTTTAGAAAGGTCCTGGGGGGCTCTAGAAGGGTGTGGGGCCTTGTAGAAGGGTCCTGGGGGCCTCTACATGGGTCTGGGGGCTTTTAGAAGGGTCCTGGGGGGCTCTAGAATGGTCTGGGAGTTGTAGAAGTGTCCTCGGGGGCTCTAGAAGGGTCTGGGGGCTTTTAGAAGGGTCCTGGTGTGTTCTAGAAGGGTCTGGGGTCTTTTAGAAGGGTCCTTGGGTGATGTAGAAGGGTCTGGGGCTTGTAGAAGGGTCCTGGGGTGCTCTAAAATATTCTGGGTGCTTTTAGAAGGGTCCTGGGGGTCTCTAGAAGGGTCTGGGGGCTTTTAGAAGGGTCCTGGGAGGCTCTAGAAGGGTCTGGGTACTTTTAGAAGGGTGCTGGGTGGCTCTAGAAGGGTCTGGGGGCTTTTAGAAGGGTCCTGGGAGGGTCTAGAAGGGTCTGGGGTCTTTTAGAAGGGTCCTGGGATGCTCTAGAAGGGTCTGGGGGATTTTAGAAGGGTCCTGGGGGGCTCTAGAAGGGTCTGGGGGCTTTCAGAAATGTCCTGGGTGTCTCTAGAAGGGTCTGGCGGCTTTTAGAATGGTCCTGGGGGGCTCTAGAAGGGTCTGGGTGCTTTTAGAAGGGTCCTGTGGTGCTCTAGAAGGATCTGGGGGCTTTCAGAAGGGTCCTGAGGGCCTCTAGAAGGGTCTAGGGGCTTTTAGAAGGGTCCTGGGGGGCTCTAGAATGGTCTGGGGGCTTTTAGAAGGGTCCTGAGGGGCTGTATAATGGTCTGGGGCTTTTAGAATGATCCGGGACGGTCTAGAAGGTCTGGAGTTTTTTGAAGGATCCTGGGAGGCTCTAGAAGGGTCTGGGGTCTTTTAGAAGGGTCCTGGGTGTCTCTAGAAGGGTCTGGGGGCTTTTAGAAGGGTCCTGGTGGGCTCTAGAAGGGTCTGGGTTCATGTAGAAGGATCCGGGGAGGGTCTAGTAAGGTCTGGGGGCTTTTAGAAGGGTCCTGGGAGGCTCTAGAAGGGTCTGGGGTCTTTTAGAATGATCAGGGGAGGGTCTAGAAGGGTCTGGGGTCTTTTAGATGGGTCCTGGGGGGCTCTAGAATAGTCTGGAGGCTTTTAGAGGGGTCCTGGGGGGTTCTAGAAGGGTCTGGGTGCCTTTTAAAGGGTCCTGGGGGGCTCTAGAATGTTCTGCTGTCTTTCAGAAGGGTCCTCGGGGACTCTAGAAGGGTCTGGGGGCTTTTAGAAGGGTTGGGGGTGCGCTCTAGAAGGGTCTGGGTGCTTTTAGAATGGTCCTGGGGTGCTCTAGAAGGGTCTGGGGACTTTTAGATGGGTCCTGGGGTGCTCTAGAAGGGACGGGGTGCCTTAAGAGGGGCCCTGGTGGCATCTAGAAGGGTCTGGGGGCTTTCAGAAATGTCCTGGGTGTCTCTAGAAGGGTCTGGCGGCTTTTAGAATGGTCCTGGGGGGCTCTAGAAGGGTCTGGGTGCTTTTAGAAGGGTCCTGTGGTGCTCTAGAAGGATCTGGGGGCTTTCAGAAGGGTCCTGAGGGCCTCTAGAAGGGTCTAGGGGCTTTTAGAAGGGTCCGGGGGGGCTCTAGAAGGGTCTGGGGGCTTTTAGAAGGGTCCTGGGGTGCTCTAGAAGGGTCTGGGAACTTTTAGAAGGGTCCGGGGTGGCTCTAGAAGGGTCTGGGGGCTTTCAGAAGGGTCCAGAGGTGCTCTAGAAGGGTCTGGGGGCTTTTAGAAGGGTCCGGGGAGGGTCTAGAAGGTTCTGGGGGTTTTTTGAAGGGTCCTGGGGGGCTCTAGAAGGGTCTGGGTTCATGTAGAAGGATCCGGGGAGGGTCTAGTAAGGTCTGGGGGCTTTTAGAAGGGTCCTGGGAGGCTCTAGAAGGGTCTGGGGTCTTTTAGAATGATCAGGGGAGGGTCTAGAAGGGTCTGGGGTCTTTTAGACGGGTCCTGGGGGGCTCTAGAATAGTCTGGAGGCTTTTAGAGGGGTCCTGGGGGGCTCTAGAAGGGTCTGGGTGCCTTTTAAAGGGTCCTGGGGGGCTCTAGAATGTTCTGCTGTCTTTCAGAAGGGTCCTCGGGGACTCTAGAAGGGTCTGGGGGCTTTTAGAAGGGTTGGGGGTGCGCTCTAGAAGGGTCTGGGTGCTTTTAGAATGGTCCTGGGGTGCTCTAGAAGGGTCTGGGGACTTTTAGATGGGTCCTGGGGTGCTCTAGAAGGGACGGGGTGCCTTAAGAGGGGCCCTGGGGGCATCTAGAAGGGTCTGGGTACTTTTAGAAGGGTCCTGGGGTGCTCTAGAATGGACGGGGTGCCTTAAGAGGGGCCCTAGGTGACTCTAGAAGGGTCTGGGGGCTTTTAGATGGGTCCTAGGGGGCTCTAGAAGGGTCTGGGTGCTTTTAGAATGGTCCTGGGGGTCTCTAGAAGGGTCTGGGTGCTTTTAGATGGGTCCTAAGGGGCTCTAGAATGGTCTGGGGGCTTTTTGATGGATCCTAGGTGGCTCTAGAAGGGTCTGGGGGCTTTTAGAAGGGTCCTGGGAGTCTCTAGAAGGCACTGGGTGCTTTTATAAGGGTCCGGGGAGCCTCTAGAAGGGTCTGGGTGCTTTTAGAAAGGTCCTGGGGGGCTCTAGAAGGGTCTAGAGTCTTTTAGACTGGTCCAGGGGGGCTCTAGAAAGGTCTGGGGGCTTTTAAATGGGTCCTGGGGGGCTCTAGAAGGGTCTGGGGGCTTGTAGAAATGTCCTGGGGGGCTCTAGAAGGGTCTGGGGGCTTTTAGAAGGGTCCTGAGGGCCTCTAGAATGGTCTGGGGGCTTTTAGAAGGGTCCTGGGAGGCTCTAGAAGGGTGTGGGGCCTTGTAAAATGGTCCTGGGTGCCTCTACAAGGGTCTGGGGGCTTTTAGAAGGGTCCTGAGGGGCTCTAGAATGGTCTGGGAGTTGTAGAAGTGTCCTCGGGGGCTCTAGAAGGATCTGGGGGCTTTTAGAAGGGTCCTGGGGTGTTCTAGAAGGGTCTGGGTGCTTTTAGAATGGTCCTTGGGTGATGTAGAATGGTCTGGGGGCTTGTAGAAGGGTCCTGGGAGTGCTCTAGAAGGTTCTGGGTGCTTTTAGAAGGTTCCTGGGGGTCTCTAGAAGGGTCTGGGGGCTTTTAGAAGTGTCCTGGGAGGCTCTAGAAGGGTCTGGGTGCTTTTAGAAGGGTGCTGGGTGGCTCTAGAAGGGTCTGGGTCTTTTAGAAGGGTCCTGGGGGTCTCTAGAAGGGTCTGGGGGCTTTTAGAATGGTCCTGGGAGGGTCTAGAAGGGTCTGGGGTCTTTTAGAAGGGTCCTGGGATGCTCTAGAAGGGTCTGGGGGATTTTAGAAGGGTCCTGGGGGGCTCTAGAAGGGTCTGGGGGCTTTCAGAAATGTCCTGGGTGTCTCTAGAAGGGTCTGGCGGCTTTTAGAATGGTCCTGGGGGGCTCTAGAAGAGTCTGGGTGCTTTTAGAAGGGTCCTGTGGTGCTCTAGAAGGTTCTGGGGGCTTTCAGAAGTGTCCTGGGGGCCTCTAGAAGGGTCTAGGGGCTTTTAGAAGTGTCCGGGGGGCTCTAGAAGGGTCTGGGGGCTTTTAGAATGGTCCTGGGGTGCTCTAGAAGGGTCTGGGCGCTTTTAGAAGGATCCGGGGGGGCTCTAGAAGGGTCTGGGGGCTTTCAGAAGGTTCCAGGGGTGCTCTAGAAGGGTCTGGGGGCTTTTAGAAGGGTCCGGGGAGGGTCTAGAAGGTTCTGGGGGCTTTTTTGAAGGGTCCTGGGGGTCTCTAGAAGGGTCTGGGTGCATTTAGAAGGGTCCTGAGGGGCTGTATAATGGTCTGGGGGCTTTTAGAATGATTTGGGGACGGTCTAGAAGGTCTGGGTGCTTTTTGATGGTTCCTGGGGGGCTCTAGAAGGGTCTGGGGTCTTTTAGAAGGGTCCTGGGGGTTTCTAGAAGGGTCTGGGGGATTTTAGAAGGGTCCTGGGGCGCTCTAGAAGGGTCTGGGGGCTTATAGAATGGTCCTGGGGACCTCTAGAAGGGTCTGGGGGCTTTAAGATGGGCCCTGGTTGCCTCTAGAAGGGTCTGGGGGCTTTTAGAAAGGTCCTGGGGGGCTCTAGAAGGGTCTGGGGGCTTTTAGAAGGGTCCTGGGGTGCTCTAGAAGGGTCTGGGTGCTTTCAGAAGGGTCCTGGGTGTCTCTAGAAGGTTCTGGGGGCTTTCAGAAGGGTCCAGGGGGCCTCTAGAAGGGTCTGGGGGCTTTTAGAAGGGTCCGGGGGGGCTCTAGAAGGGTCTGGGTACTTTTAGAAGGGTCCTGGGTTGCTCTAGAAAGGACGGGGTGCCTTAAGAGGGCCCCTTGGGGGCTCTAGAAGGGTCTGGGACTTTTAGATTGGTCCTGGGGGTCTCTAGAAGTGTCTGGGTGCTTTTAGAAGGATCCGGGGAGGGTCTAGAAGTGTCTGCGGCCTTTTAGACTGGTCCTGGGGGCTCTGGAAAGGTCTGGGTGCTTTTAGAATGGTCCTGGGAGGATCTAAAAGGGTCTGGGGTCTTTTAGAAGGGTCCTGGGGGTCTCTAGAAGGGTCTGGGGGTTTTAGAAGGGTCCTGGTGGGCTCTAGAAGGGTCTGGGTTCATTTAGAAGGATCCGGGGAGGGTCTAGAAAGGTCTGGGGGCTTTTAGAAGGGTCCTGGGATTCTCTAGAAGGGTCTGGGGGCTTGTAGAAGGGTCCTGGTGGGCTCTAGAAGGGTCTGGGGGCTTTTAGAAGGGTCCTGAGGGCCTCTAGAAGGGTCTGGGGGCTTTTAGAGGGGTCCTGGGGGGCTCTAGAACGGTGTGGGGCCTTGTAGAAGGGTCCTGAGGGCCTCTACAAGGGTCTGGGGGCTTTTAGAAGGGTCCTGGGGGGCTCTAGAATGGTCTGGGAGTTGTAGAAGTGTCCTCGGGTGCTCTAGAAGGGTCTGGGGGCTTTTAGAAGGGTCCTGGGGTGTTCTAGAAGGGTGTGAGTGCTATTAGAAGGGTCCTTGGGTGATGTAGAAGGGTCTGGGGGCTTGTAGAAGGGTCCTGGGGTGCTCTAGAATGTTCTGGGTGCTTTTAGAAGGGTCCTGGGGGTCTCTAGATGGGTCTGGGGGCTTTTAGATAGGTCCTGGGAGGCTCTAGAAGGGTCTGGGTGCATTTAGAAGGGTCCTGGGGTGCTCTAGAAGGGTCTGGGGGCTTTTAGAAGGGTCCTGGGATGCTCTAGAAGGGTCTGGGTGCTTTTAGAAGGGTCCTCGGACGCTCTAGAAGGGTCTTGGTGCTTTTAGAAGGGTGCTGGGTGGCTCTAGAAGGTTCTGGGGTCTTTCAGAAGGGTCCTGGGTGTCTCTAGAAGGGTCTGAGTGCTTTTAGAAGGGTCCTGGGGGGCTCTAGAATGGTCTGGGTGACTTTAGAATTGTCCTGGGGGGCTCTAGAATGTTCTGCTGGCTTTCAGATGGGTCCTGTTTGCCTCTAGAAGGGTCTGGGGGCTTTTAGAAGGGTCCGGGGGGGGCTCTAGAAGAGTCTGGGATCTTTTAGAAGGGTCCTGGGTTGCTCTGGAAGGGTCTGGGGACTTTTAGAAGGGTCCTGGGGGCTCTAGAATGGTCTGGGTGCTTTTAGAATTATCACGGGGTCCTCTAGAAGGGTCTCGGATCTATTAGAGTGGTCCGTTCGGGCTCTAGAATAGTCTGGGGTCTTTTAGAAGGGTCCTGGGAGGCTCTAGAAGGGTCTGGGGTCTTTTAGAAGGGTCCTGGGGTTCTCTAGAAGGGTCTGGGGACTTATAGAAGGGTCCTGGGGGCCTCTAGAAGGGTCTGGAGGCTTTTAGAATAATCCGGGGAGGGTCTAGAAGGGTCTGGGTTCCTTTAGAAGGGTCCTGGGAGGTTTTAGAAGGGTCTGGGGTCTTTTTGAATGATCAGGGGAGGGTCTAAAAGGGTCTGGGGTATTTTAGACGGGTCCTGGGGGGCTCTAGAATAGTCTGGAGGCTTTTAGAGGGGTCCTGGTTGTATCTAGAAGGGTCTGGGTTCATTTAGAAGGATCCGGGGAGGGTCTAGAAAGGTCTGGGGGCTTTTAGAAGGGTCCTGGGAGGCTCTAGAAGGGTCTGGGGGCTTTTAGAATGATCCTGAGAGGGTCTAGAAGGGTCTGGGGGCCTTTAGAAGGGTCCTGGGGGGCTCTAGAATGGTCTGGGTGCTTTTAGAAGGGTCCTGGGTGCCTCTAGAAGGGTCTGGGGGCTTTTAGAAGGATCCGGGGAGGGTCTAAAAAGGTCTGGGTGCCTTTGGAATGGTCCTGGGGTTCTCTAGAAGGGTCTGGGTGCTTTTAGAAGGGTCCTGGGAGGCTCTAGAAGGGTCTGGGGGCTTTTAGAAGGGTCCTGGGTGGCTTTAGAGGGTTCTGGGGTCTTTTAAAAGGGTCTCGGGTGTCTCTAGAAGGGTCCTGGGCATTTAGAAGGGTCCTGGGATGCTCTAGAAGGGTCTGGGTGCTTTTAGAAGGGTCCTCGGATGCTCTAGAAGGGTCTGGGGTCTTTTAGAAGGGTCCTGGCGGGCTCTAGAAGGGTCTGGGTGCTTTTAGAATGGTCCTGGTGGGCTCTAGAATGGTCTGGGGGCTTTTAGAAGGATCCGGGGAGGGTCTAGAAGGGTCTGGGGGCTTTTAGAAGGGTCCTGGGGCCTCTAGAAGTGTCTGGGGGCTTTTAGATGGGTCCTAGGGGCCTCCAGAAAGGTCTGGGTGCTTTTAGAAGGGTCCTGGGGGCCTCTATAAGGGTCTGGGTGCTTTTAGATGGGTTCTAAGGGGTTCTAGAAGGGTCTGGGGGCTTTTTGATGGATCCTAGGGGGCTCTAGAAGGGTCTGGGGGCTTTTAGAAGGGTCCTGGGAGTCTCTAGAAGGCACTGGTGCTTTTATAAGGGTCCGGGGAGCCTCTAGAAGGGTCTGGGTGCTTTTAGAAAGGTCCTGGGGGGCTCTAGAAGGGTCTAGAGTCTTTTAGACGGGTCCTGGGTGCCTCTAGAAAGGTCTGGGGGCTTTTAAATGGGTCCTGGAGGGCTCTAGAAGGGTCTGGGGGCTTGTAGAAAATGTCCTGGGGGGCTCTAGAAGGGTCTGGGGCTTTTAGAAGGGTCCTGAGGGCCTCTAGAATGGTCTGGGGGCTTTTAGAAGGGTCCTGGGGGGCTCTAGAAGGGTGTGGGGCCTTGTAGAAGGGTCCTGGGGGCCTCTACAAGGGTCTGAGGGCTTTTAGAAGGGTCCTGGTGGGCTCTAGAATGGTCTGGGAGTTGTAGAAGTGTCCTCGGGGGCTCTAGAAGGGTCTGGGGGCTTTTAGAGGGGTCCTTGGTTGATGTAGAAGGGTCTGGGGGCTTTTAGAAGGGTCCTGGGGGGCTCTAGAAGGGTTTGGGGGCTTTTAGAAGGGTCCTGGGGGTCTCTAGAAGGGTCTGGGGGCTTTTAGAAGTGTCCTGGGGGTCTCTAGAAGGGTCTGGGTGCTTTTAGAAGGGGTCCTGGGGGTCTCTAGAAAAGTCTGGGGGCTTTTAGAAGGGTCCTGGGAGGCTCTAGAAGTGTCTGGGGGCTTTTAGAAGGGTCCGGGGGGGCTCTAGAAGGGTCTGGGGCTTTTAGATGGGTCCTGAGGGCCTCTAGAAGGGTCTGGGGGCTTTAGAAGGGTCCTGGGGGGCTCTAGAACGGTGTGGGGCCTTGTATAAGGGTCCTGGGGGCCTCTACAAGGGTTTGGGGGCTTTTAGAAGGGTCCTGGTGGGGCTCTAGAATGGTCTGGGAGTTGTACAAGTGTCCTCGGGTGCTCTAGAAAGGTCTGGGGGCTTTTAGAAGGGTCCTGGGTGTTCTAGAAGGGTCTGGGTGCAATTAGAAGGGTCCTTGGGTGATGTAGAAGGGTCTGGGGCTTGTAGAAGGGTCCTGGGGTGCTCTAGAATGTTCTGGGTGCTTTTAGAAGGGTCCTGGGGGTCTCTAGAAGGGTCTGGGGCTTTTAGAAGGGTCCTGGGGAGGATCTAGAACAGTCTGGGTGCTTTTAGAAGGGTGCTGGGGGTCTCTAGAAGGGTCTGGGGGCTTTTAGAAGGGTCCAGGGGTGCTCTAGAAGGGTCTGGGGGCTTTTAGAAGGGTCCGGGGAGGGTCTAGAAGGGTCTGGGGGCTTTTATGAAGGGTCCTGGGGGGCTCTAGAAGGGTCTGGGGGCATTTAGAAGGTCCTGAGGGGCTGTATAATGGTCTGGGGGCTTTTAGAATGATCCGGGGACGGTCTAGAAGGTCTGGGTGCTTTTTGAAGGATCCTGGGGGGCTCTAGAAGGGTCTGGGGTCTTTTAGAAGGGTCCTGGGGGTCTCTAGAAGGGTCTGGGGGCTTTTAGAAGGGTCCTGGTGGGCTCTAGAAGGGTCTGGGTTCATTTAGAAGGATCGGGAAGGGTCTAGAAAGGTCTGGGGGCTTTTAGAAGTGTCCTGGGAGGCTCTAGAAGGGTCTGGGGGCTTTTAGAAGGGTCCTGGGGTCTCTAGAAGGGGTCTGGGGGCTTTTAGAATGATCCGGGGAGGGTCTAGAAGGGTCTGGGGCCTTTAGAAGGGTCCTGGGGGTCTCTAGAAGGTTCTGGTGTCTTTCAGAAGGGTTCTGGGATGTCTCTTAAAGGGTCTGGGGTCTTTATGAGGGTCCTGGGGGGGCTCAAGAAGGGTCTGGGTGCCTTTAGAATGGTACTGTGGGGCGCTAGAATGTTCTGCTGGCTTTCAGAAGAGAAGGGTCCTGGGGGCCTCTAGAAAGGTCTGGGGGCTTTTAGAAGGGTCCGGGGTGGGCTCTAGAAGGGTCTGGGGGCTTTTAGAATGGTCCTGGGGTGCTCTAGAAGGGTCTGGGGACTTTTAGATGGGTCCTGGGGTGCTCTAGAAGGGACGGGTTGCCTTAAGAGGGGCCCTGGGGGCCTCTAGAAGGGTCTGGGTACTTTTAGAAGGGTCCTGGGGTGCTCTAGAATGGACGGGGTGCCTTAAGAGGGGCCCTAGGTGCCTCTAGAATGGTCTGGGGGCTTTTAGAAGGGTCCTGGGGGGCTCTAGAAGGGACTGGGTGCTTTTAGAAGGGTCCTGGCGGCCTCTAGAAGGGTCTGGGGTCTTTTAGAAGGGTCCTGGGATGCTCCGGAAGGCTCTGGGTGCTTTAGAAGGGTCCTAGGAGGCTCTAGAACGGTCTGGGGTCTTTTAGAAGGATCCGGGGAGGGTCTAGAAGGGTCTGGGGACTTTTAGAAGGGTCCTGGCGGGCTCTAGAAGGGTCTGGGTGCTTTTAGAATGGTCCTGGGGGGCTCTAGAATGGTCTGGGTGCTTTTAGAATGATCCGGGGAGGGTCTAGAAGGGTCTGGGGGCTTTTAGAAGGGTCCTGGGTCCTCTAGAAGGGTCTGGGGGCTTTTAGATGGGTCCTAAGGGGCTCTAGAAGGGTCTGGGGGCTTTTTGATGGATCCTAGGGGGCTCTAGAGTGGTCTGGGTGCTTTTAGAAGGGTCCTGGGGGCCTCTAGAAGGGTCTGGGGGCTTTTAGATGGGTCCTAGGGGGCTCTAGAAGGGTCTGGGTGCTTTTAGAAGGGTCCTGGGGGCCTCTAGAAGGGTCTGGGGGCTTTTAGATGGGTCCTAAGGGGCTCTAGAAGGGTGTGGGGACTTTTTGATGGAACCTAGGGGGCTCTAGAAGAGTCGGGGGGCTTTTAGAAGGGTCCTGGGAGTCTCTAGAAGGCACTGGGCGCTTTTATAAGGGTCCGGGGAGCCTCTAGAAGGGTCTGGGTGCTTTTAGAAAGGTCCTGGGGGGCTCTAGAAGGGTCTAGAGTCTTTTAGACGGGTAATGGGGGCCTCTAGAAAGGTCTGGGGGCTTTTAAATGGGACTTGGGGGCTCTAGAAGGATCTGGGGGCTTGTAGAAGGGTCCTGGGGGGCTCTAGAAGAGTCTGGGGGCTTTTAGAAGGGTCCTGGGGGGCTCTATAAGGGTGTGGGTCCTTGTAGAAGGGTCCTGGGGGCCTCTACAAGGGTCTGGGGGCTTTTAGAAGGGTCCTGGGGGGCTCTAGAATGGTCTGGGAGTTGTAGAAGTGTCCTCGGGGGCTCTAGAAGGGTCTGGGGGCTTTTAGAAGGGTCCTGGTGTGTTCTAGAAGGGTCTGGGGTCTTTTAGAAGGGTATTTGGGTGATGTAGAAGGGTCTGGGTGCTTTTAGAAGGGTACTGGGATGCTCTAGAAGGGTCTGGGTGCTTTTAGAAGGGTACTGGGGGGCTCTAGAAGGGTCTGGCGGCTTTTAGAATGGTCCTGGGGGGCTCTAGAAGGGTCTGGGTGCTTTTAGAAGGGTCCGGTGGTGCTCTAGAAGGATCTGGGGGCTTTCAGAAGGGTCCTGAGGGCCTCTAGAAGGGTCTAGGGGCTTTTAGAAGTGTCCGGGGGGGCTCTAGAAGTGTCTGGGGGCTTTTAGAAGGGTCCTGGGAGGCTCTAGAAGGGTCTGGGGGCTTTTAGAAGGGTCCGGGGTGGCTCTAAAAGGGTCTGGGGGCTTTCAGAAGGGTCCAGAGGTGCTCTAGAAGGGTCTGGGGGCTTTTAGAAGGGTCCGGCGAGGGTCTAGAAGGTTCTGGGGGTTTTTTGAAGGGTCCTGGGGGGCTCTAGAAGGGTCTGGGGGCATTTAGAAGGGTCCTGAGGGGCTGTATAATGGTCTGGGGGGTTTTAGAATGATCCGGGGACGGTCTAGAAGGTCTGGGTGCTTTTTTAAGGATCCTGGGGGGCTCTAGAAGGGTCTGGGGTCTTTTAGAAGGGTCCTGGGGGTCTCTAGAAGGGTCTGGGGGCTTTTAGAAGGGTCCTGGTGGGCTCTAGAAGGGTCTGGGTTCATTTAGAAGGATCCGGGGAGGGTCTAGTAAGGTCTGGGGGCTTTTAGAAGGGTCCTGGTGGGCTCTAGAAGGGTCTGGGGTCTTTTAGAATGATCAGGGGAGGGTCTAGAAGGGTCTGGGGTCTTTTAGACGGGTCCTGGGGTGCTCTAGAATAGTCTGGAGGCTTTTAGAGGGGTCCTGGGGGGCTCTAGAAGGGTCTGGGTGCTTTTAATGGGTCCTGGGGGGCTCTAGAATGTTCTGCTGTCTTTCAGAAGGGTCCTGGGGGACTCTAGAAGGGTCTGGGGGCTTTTAGAAGGGTTGGGGGTGCGCTCTAGAAGGGTCTGGGGGCTTTTAGAATGATCCTGGGGTGCTCTAGAAGGGTCTGGGGACTTATAGATGGGTCCTGGTGTGCTCTAGAAGGGACGGGGTGCCTTAAGACGGGACCTGGGTGCATCTAGAAGGGTCTGGGTACTTTTAGAAGGGTCCTGGGGTGCTCTAGAATGGACGGGGTGCCTTAAGAGGGGCCCTAGGTGCCTCTAGAATGGTCTGGGGGCTTTTAGAAGGGTCCTGGGGCCTCTAGAAGGGTCTGGGGGCTTTTAGATGGGTCCTAGGGGGCTCTAGAAGGGTCTGGGTGCTTTTAGAAGGGTCCTGGGGGCCTCTAGAAGGGTCTGGGGGCTTTTAGATGGGTCCTAAGTGGCTCTAGAAGGGTCTGGGGTCTTTTTGATGGATCCTAGGTGGCTCTAGAAGGGTCTGGGGGCTTTTAGAAGGGTCCTGGGATGCTCTAGAAGGCACTGGGTGCTTTTATAAGGGTCCGGGGAGCCTCTAGAAGGGTCTGGGTGCTTTTAGAAAGGTCCTGGGGGGCTCTAGAAGGGTCTAGAGTCTTTTAGACGGGTCCTGGGGGACTCTAGAAAGGTCTGGGGGCTTTTAAATGGGTCCTGGGGGCTCTAGAAGGGTCTGGGGGCTTGTAGAAATGTCCTGGGGGGCTCTAGAAGGGTCTGGGGGCTTTTAGAAGGGTCCTGAGGGCCTCTAGAATGGTCTGGGAGCTTTTAGAAGGGTCCTGGGAGGCTCTAGAAGGGTGTGGGGCCTTGTAAAAGGGTCCTGGGGGCCTCTACAAGGGTCTGGGAGCTTTTAGAAGGGTCCTGGGGGTCTCTAGAATGGTCTGGGAGTTGTAGAAGTGTCCTCGGGGGCTCTAGAAGGGTCTGGGGGCTTTTAGAAGGGTCCTGGGGTGTTCTAGAAGGGTCTGGGTGCTTTTAGAATGGTCCTTGGGTGATGTAGAAGGGTCTGGGGGCTTGTAGAAGGGTCCTGGGAGTGCTCTAGAAGGTTCTGGGTGCTTTTAGAAGGGTCCTGGGGGTCTCTAGAAGGGTCTGGGGGCTTTTAGAAGTGTCCTGGGAAGCTCTAGAAGGGTCTGGGTGCTTTTAGAAGGGTGCTGGGTGGCTCTAGAAGGGTCTGGGGGCTTGTAGAAGGGTCCTGGGGGTCTCTAGAAGGGTCTGGGGGCTTTTAAATGGGTCCTGGGGGGCTCTAGAAGGGTCTGGGGGCTTGTAGAAATGTCCTGGGGGGCTCTAGAAGGGTCTGGGGGCTTTTAGAAGGGTCCTGAGGGCCTCTAGAATGGTCTGGGGGCTTTTAGTAGGGTCCTGGGAGGCTCTAGAAGGGTGTGGGGCCTTGTAAAAGGGTCCTGGGGTTCCTCTACATGGGTCTGGGGGCTTTTAGAAGGGTCCTGGGGGGCTCTAGAATGGTCTGGGAGTAGTAGAAGTGTCCTCGGGGGCTCTAGAAGGGTCTGGGGGCTTTTAGAAGGGTCCTGGGGTGTTCTAGAAGGGTCTGGGTGCTTTTAGAATGGCCCTTGGGTGATGTAGAAGGGTCTGGGTGCTTGTAGAAGGGTCCTGGGAGTGCTCTAGAAGGTTCTGGGTGCTTTTAGAAGGGTCCTGGGGGTCTCTAGAAGGGTCTGGGGGCTTTTAGAAGTGTCCTGGGAGGCTCTAGAAGGGTCTGGGTGCTTTTAGAAGGGTGCTGGGGGTCTCTAGAAGGGTCTAGGGGCTTTTAGAAGTGTCCTGGGAGGCTCTAGAAGGGTCTGGGGGCTTTTAGAAGGGTCCTGGGGGTCTCTAGAAGGGTCTGGGGGCTTTTAGAAGGATCCGGGGAGGGTCTAGAAGAGTCTGGGGTCTTTTAGAGGGGTCCTGGGATGCTCTAGAAGGGTCTGGGGGATTTTAGAAGGGTCCTGGGGGGCTCTAGAAGGGTCTGGGGGCTTTCAGATATGTCCTGGGTGTCTCTAGAAGGGTCTGGCGGCTTTTAGAATGGTCCTGGGGGGCTCTAGAAGGGTCTGGGGGCTTTTAGAAGGGTCCTGGGGGGCTCTAGAAGGTTCTGGGGGCTTTCAGAAGGGTCCTGGGGGTATCTAGAAGGGTCTGGGGGCATTTAGAAGGGTCCTGAGTGGCTGTATAATGGTCTGGGGGCTTTTAGAATGATCCGGGGACGGTCTAGAAGGTCTGGGTGCTTTTTGAAAGATCCTGGGGGGCTCTAGAAGGGTCTGGGGTCTTTTAGAAGGGTCCTGGGGGTTTCTAGAAGGGTCTGGGGGCTTTTAGAAGGGTCCTGGGGCGCTCTAGAAGGGTCTGGGGGCTTATAGAATGGTCCTGGGGACCTCTAGAAGGGTCTGGGGGCCTTAAGATGGGCCCTGGGTGCTTCTAGAAGGGTCTGGGGGCTTTTAGAAGGGTCCTGGGGTGCTCTAGAAGGGTCTGGGTGCTTTCAGAAGGGTCCTGGGGGGCTCTAGAAGGTTCTGGGGGCTTTCAGAAGGGTCCTGGGGGCCTCTAGAAGGGTCTAGGGGCTTTTAGAAGTGTCCGGGGGGGCTCTAGAAGGGTCTGGGGGCTTTTAGAATGGTCCTGGGTGTCTCTAGAAGGGTCTGGGTCTTTTAGAAGGGTCCGGGGGGGCTCTAGAAGGGTCTGGGGGCTTTCAGAAGGGTCCTGCGGGTATCTAGAAGGGTTTGGGGGCATTTAGAAGGGTCCTGAGGGGCTGTATAATGGTCTGGGGGCTTTTAGAATGATCCGGGGACGGTCTAGAAGGTCTGGGTTCTTTTTGAAGGATCCTGGGGGGCTCTAGAAGGGTCTGGGGTCTTTTAGAAGGGTCCTGGGGGTTTCTAGAAGGGTCTGGGGGCTTATAGAATGGTCCTGGTGACCTCTAGAAGGGTCTGGGGGCCTTAAGATGGGCCCTGGGTGCCTCTAGAAGGGTCTGGGTGCTTTTAGAAAGGTCCTGGCTGGCTCTAGAAGGTTCTGGGTGCTTTTAGAAGGGTCCTGGGGTGCTCTAGAAGGGTCTGGGTGCTTTCAGAAGGGTCCTGGGTGTCTCTAGAAGGTTCTGGGGGCTTTCAGAAGGGTCCAGGGGGCCTCTAGAAGGGTCTGGGGGCTTTTAGAAGGGTCCGGGGGGGCTCTAGAAGGGTCTGCGGGCTTTTAGAAGGGTCCTGGGGTGCTCTAGAAGGGTCTGGGTGCTTTCAGAAGGGTCCTGGGTGTCTCTAGAAGGTTCTGGGGGCTTTCAGAAGGGTCCAGGGGGCCTCTAGAAGGGTCTGGGGGCTTTTAGAAGGGTCCGGGGGGGCTCTAGTAGGGTCTGCGGGCTTTTAGAAGGGTCCTGGGTTGCTCTACAAGGGTCTGGGTACTTTTAGAAGGGTCCTGGGTTGCTCTAGAAGGGACGGGGTGCCTTAAGAGGGGCCCTGGGGGGCTCTAGAAGGGTCTGGGGTCTTTTAGAAGGGTCCTGGTTTGCTCTAGAAGGGTCTGGGGGCTTTTAGATTGGTCCTGGGGGTCTCTAGAAGTGTCTGGGTGCTTTTAGAAGGATCCGGGGAGGGTCTAGAAGTGTCTGCGGCCTTTTAGACGGGTCCTGGGGGCCTCTGGAAGGGTCTGGGTGCTTTTAGAATGGTCCTGGGAGGATCTAGAAGGGTCTGGGGGCTTTTAGAAGGATCCGGGGAGGGTCTAGAAGGGTCTGGGAGCTAGTAGAATGGTCCTGGGGGGCTCTAGAAGGGCCTGGGTTCTTTTAGAAGGGTCCTGGGGGGCTCTAGAAGGGTTTGGGGGCTTTTAGAATGGTCCTGGGGTGCTCTAGAAGGGTCTGGGTGCTTTTAGAAGGGTCCTGGGGGCCTCTAGAAGGGTCTGGGGGCTTTTAGATGGGTCCTGGGGGGCTCTAGAATGGTCTGGGGGCATTTAGAAGGGTCCTGAGGGGCTGTAGAAGGGTCTGGGGTCTTTTAGAACGGTCCTGGGAGGCTCTAGAAGGGTCTGGGGGATTTTAGAAGGGTCCTGGGGGGCTCTAGAATGGTCTGGGGGCTTTCAGAAAGGTCCTGGGAGGCTCTAGAAGGGTCTGGGTTCTTTTAGAAGGGTGCTGGGTGGCTCTAGAAGGGTCTGGTGTCTTTTAGAAGGGTCCTGGGGGTTTCTAGAAGGGTCTGGGGGCTTTTAGAAGGGTCCTGGGAGGCTCTAGAATGGTCTGGGTACTTTTATAAGGGTCCTGGGATGCTCTAGAAGGGTCTGGGTGATTTTAGAAGGGTCCTGGGGGGCTCTAGAAGGGTCTGGGGGCTTTCAGAAAGGTCCTGGGTGTCTCTAGAAGGGTCTGGCGGCTTTTAGAATGGTCCTGGGGGTCTCTAGAAGGGTCTGGGTTCTTTTAGAAGGGTCCTGTGGTGCTCTAGAAGGATCTGGGGGCTTTCAGAAGGGTCCGGGGGGGCTCTAGAAGTGTCTGGGGGCTTTTAGAAGGGTCCTGGGAGGCTCTAGAAGGGTCTGGGGGCTTTTAGAAGGGTCCGGGGTGGCTCTAAAAGGGTCTGGGGGCTTTCAGAAGGGTCCAGAGGTGCTCTAGAAGGGTCTGGGGGCTTTTAGAAGGGTCCGGCGAGGGTCTAGAAGGTTCTGGGGGTTTTTTGAAGGGTCCTGGGGGGCTCTAGAAGGGTCTGGGGGCATTTAGAAGGGTCCTGAGTGGCTGTATAATGGTCTGGGGGCTTTTAGAATGATCCGGGGACGGTCTAGAAGGTCTGGGTGCTTTTTTAAGCATCCTGGGGGGCTCTAGAAGGGTCTGGGGTCTTTTAGAAGGGTCCTGGGGGTCTCTAGAAGGGTCTGGGGGCTTTTAGAAGGGTCCTGGTGGGCTCTAGAAGGGTCTGGGTTCATTTAGAAGGATCCGGGGAGGGTCTAGTAAGGTCTGGGGGCTTTTAGAAGGGTCCTGGGAGGCTCTAGAAGGGTCTGGGGGCTTGTAGAAATGTCCTGGGGGGCTCTAGAAGGGTCTGGGGGCTTTTAGAAGGGTCCTGAGGGCCTCTAGAATGGTCTGGGGGCTTTTAGAAGGGTCCTGGGAGGCTCTAGAAGGGTGTGGGGCCTTGTAAAAGGGTCCTGGGGTTCCTCTACATGGGTCTGGGGGCTTTTAGAAGGGTCCTGGGGGGCTCTAGAATGGTCTGGGAGTAGTAGAAGTGTCCTCGGGGGCTCTAGAAGGGTCTGGGGGCTTTTAGAAGGGTCCTGGGGTGTTCTAGAAGGGTCTGGGTGCTTTTAGAATGGTCCTTGGGTGATGTAGAAGGGTCTGGGTGCTTGTAGAAGGGTCCTGGGAGTGCTCTAGAAGGTTCTGGGTGCTTTTAGAAGGGTCCTGAGGGTCTCTAGAAGGGTCTGGGGGCTTTTAGAAGTGTCCTGGGAGGCTCTAGAAGGGTCTGGGTGCTTTTAGAAGGGTGCTGGGGGTCTCTAGAAGGGTCTAGGGGCTTTTAGAAGTGTCCTGGGAGGCTCTAGAAGGGTCTGGGGTCTTTTAGAAGGGTCCTGGGGGTCTCTAGAAGGGTCTGGGGGCTTTTAGAAGGATCCGGGGAGGGTCTAGAAGAGTCTGGGGTCTTTTAGAAGGGTCCTGGGATGCTCTAGACGGGTCTGGGGGATTTTAGAAGGGTCCTGGGGGGCTCTAGAAGGGTCTGGGGGCTTTCAGATATGTCCTGGGTGTCTCTAGAAGGGTCTGGCGGCTTTTAGAATGGTCCTGGGGGGCTCTAGAAGGGTCTGGGTGCTTTTAGAAGGGTCCTGGGTTGCTCTAGAAGGTTCTGGGGGCTTTCAGAAGGGTCCTGGGGGTATCTAGAAGGGTCTGGGGGCATTTAGAAGGGTCCTGAGTGGCTGTATAATGGTCTGGGGGCTTTTAGAATGATCCGGGGACGGTCTAGAAGGTCTGGGTGCTTTTTGAAAGATCCTGGGGGGCTCTAGAAGGGTCTGGGGTCTTTTAGAAGGGTCCTGGGGGTTTCTAGAAGGGTCTGGGGGCTTTTAGAAGGGTCCTGGGGCGCTCTAGAAGGGTCTGGGGGCTTATAGAATGGTCCTGGGGACCTCTAGAAGGGTCTGGGGGCCTTAAGATGGGCCCTGGGTGCTTCTAGAAGGGTCTGGGGGCTTTTAGAAAGGTCCTGGGGGGCTCTAGAATGGTCTGGGGGCTTTTAGAAGGGTCCTGGGGTGCTCTAGAAGGGTCTGGGTGCTTTTAGAAGGGTCCTGGGGGGCTCTAGAAGGTTCTGGGGGCTTTCAGAAGGGTCCTGGGGGCCTCTAGAAGGGTCTAGGGGCTTTTAGAAGTGTCCGGGGGGGCTCTAGAATGGTCTGGGGCTTTTAGTATGGTCCTGGGGTGCTCTAGAAGGGTCTGGGGGCTTTTAGAAGGGTCCGGGGGGGCTCTAGAAGGGTCTGGGGGCTTTCAGAAGGGTCCTGGGGGTCTCTAGAAGGGTCTGTAGGCATTTAGAAGGGTCCTGAGGGGCTGTATAATGGTCTGGGGGCTTTTAGAATGATCCGGGGACGGTCTAGAAGGTCTGGGTGCTTTTTGAAGGATCCTGGGGGGCTCTAGAAGGGTCTGGGGTCTTTTAGAAGGGTCCTGGGGGTTTCTAGAAGGGTCTGGGGGCTTATAGAATGGTCCTGGTGACATCTAGAAGAGTCTGGGGGCCTTAAGATGGGCCCTGGGTGCCTCTAGAAGGGTCTGGGTGCTTTTAGAAAGGTCCTGGCTGGCTCTAGAAGGTTCTGGGTGCTTTTAGAAGGGTGCTGGGGGTCTCTAGAAGGGTCTGGGTGCTTTCAGAAGGGTCCTGGGTGTCTCTAGAAGGTTCTGGGGGCTTTCAGAAGGGTCCAGGGGGCCTCTAGAAGGGTCTGGGGGCTTTTAGAAGGGTCCGGGGGGGCTCTAGAAGGGTCTGCGGGCTTTTAGAAGGGTCCTGGGGTGCTCTAGAAGGGTCTGGGTGCTTTCAGAAGGGTCCTGGGTGTCTCTAGAAGGTTCTGGGGGCTTTCAGAAGGGTCCAGGGGGCCTCTAGAAGGGTCTGGGGGCTTTTAGAAGGGTCCGGGGGGGCTCTAGAAGGGTCTGCGGGCTTTTAGAAGGGTCCTGGGTTGCTCTAGAAGGGTCTGGGTACTTTTAGAAGGGTCCTGGGTTGCTCTAGAAGGGTCTGGGGGCTTTTAGATTGGTCCTGGGGGTCTCTAGAAGTGTCTGGGTGCTTTTAGAAGGATCCGGGGAGGGTCTAGAAGTGTCTGCGGCCTTTTAGACGGGTCCTGGGGGCCTCTGGAAGGGTCTGGGTGCTTTTAGAATGGTCCTGGGAGGATCTAGAAGGGTCTGGGGGCTTTTAGAAGGATCCGGGGAGGGTCTAGAAGGGTCTGGGAGCTAGTAGAATGGTCCTGGGGGGCTCTAGAAGGGCCTGGGTTCTTTTAGAAGGGTCCTGGGGGGCTCTAGAAGGGTTTGGGGGCTTTTAGAATGGTCCTGGGGGGCTCTAGAAGGGTCTGGGTGCTTTTAGAAGGGTCCTGGGGGCCTCTAGAAGGGTCTGGGGGCTTTTAGATGGGTCCTGGGGGGCTCTAGAATGGTCTGGGGGCATTTAGAAGGGTCCTGAGGGGCTGTAGAAGGGTCTGGGGTCTTTTAGAACGGTCCTGGGAGGCTCTAGAATGGTCTGGGGGATTTTAGAAGGGTCCTGGGGGGCTCTAGAATGGTCTGGGGGCTTTCAGAAAGGTCCTGGGAGGCTCTAGAAGGGTCTGGGTGCTTTTAGAAGGGTGCTGGGTGGCTCTAGAAGGGTCTGGTGTCTTTTAGAAGGGTCCTGGGGGTTTCTAGAAGGGTCTGGGGGCTTTTAGAAGGGTCCTGGGAGGCTCTAGAATGGTCTGGGTGCTTTTATAAGGGTCCTGGGATGCTCTAGAAGGGTCTGGGTGATTTTAGAAGGGTCCTGGGGGGCTCTAGAAGGGTCTGGGGGCTTTCAGAAAGGTCCTGGGGGTCTCTAGAAGGGTCTGGCTGCTTTTAGAATGGTCCTGGGGGTCTCTAGAAGGGTCTGGGTTCTTTTAGAAGGGTCCTGTGGTGCTCTAGAAGGATCTGGGGGCTTTCAGAAGGGTCCTGAAGGCCTCTAGAATGGTCTAGGGGCTTTTAGAAGTGTCCGGGGGGGCTCTAGAAGGGTCTGGGAGTTTTTAGAAGGGTCCGGGGTGGCTCTAGAAGGGTCTGGGGGCTTTCAGACAAGTCCAGAGGTGCTCTAGAATGGTCTGGGGGCTTTTAGAAGGGTCCGGAGAGGGTCTAGAAGGTTCTGGGGGTTTTTTGAAGGGTCCTGGGGGGCTCTAGAAGGGTCTGGGTGCATTTAGATGGGTCCTGAGGGGCTGTATAATGGTCTGGGGGCTTTTAGAATGATCCGGGGACGGTCTAGAAGGGTCTGGGGGCTTTTAGAATGATCCTGGGGGGCTCTAGAAGGGTCTGGGGACATTATAGATGGGTCCTGGGGTGCTCTAGAAGGGACGGGGTGCCTTAAGAGGGGCCCTGGGGGCATCTAGAAGGGTCTGGGTACTTTTAGAAGGGTCCTGGGGTGCTCTAGAATGGACGGGGTGCTTTAAGAGGGGCCCTAGGTGCCTCTAGAATGGTCTGGGGGCTTTTAGAAGGGTCCTGGGGGGCTCTAGAAGGGTCTGGGGGCTTTTACAAGGGTCCTGGCGGCCTCTAGAAGGGTCTGGGGTCTTTTAGAAGGATCCGGGGAGGGTCTAGAAGGGTCTGGGGACTTTTAGAAGGGTCCTGGCGGGCTCTAGAAGGGCCTGGGGGCTTTTAGAAGTATTCGGGGAGGGTCTAGAATGGTCTGGGGGCTTTTAGAAGGGTCCTGGGGTCTCTAGAAGGGTCTGGGGGCTTTTAGATGGGTCCTAGGGGGCTCTAGAAGGGTCTGGGTTCTTTTAGAATGGTCCTGGGGGCCTCTAGAAGGGTCTGGGGGCTTTTAGATGGGTCCTAAGTGGCTCTAGAAGGGTCTGGGGGCTTTTTGATGGATCCTAGGTGGCTCTAGAAGGGTCTGGGGGCTTTTAGAAGGGTCCTGGGATGCTCTAGAAGGCACTGGGTGCATTTATAAGGGTCCGGGGAGCCTCTAGAAGGGTCTGGGTGCTTTTAGAAAGGTCCTGGGGGGCTCTAGAAGGGTCTAGATTCTTTTAGACGGGTCCTGGGTGACTCTAGAAAGGTCTGGGGGCTTTTAAATGGGTCCTGGGGGGCTCTAGAAGGGTCTGGGGGCTTTTAGAAGGGTCCTGAGGGCCTCTAGAATGGTCTGGGGGCATTTAGAAGGGTCCTGGGAGGCTCTAGAAGGGTGTGCGGCCTTGTAGAAATGTCCTGGGTGCCTCTACAAGGGTCTGGGGGCTTTTAGAAGGGTCCTGGGGGGCTCTAGATTGGTCTGGGAGTTGTAGAAGTGTCCTCGGGGGCTCTAGAAGGGTCTGGGGGCTTTTAGAAGGGTCCCTGGGGTGTTCTAGAAGGGTCTGGGTGCTTTTAGAATGGTCCTTGGGTGATGTAGAAGGGTCTGGGGGCTTGTAGAAGGGTCCTGGGAGTGCTCTAGAAGGTTCTGGGTGCTTTTAGAAGGGTCCTGGGGGTCTCTAGAAGGGTCTGGGGGCTTTTAGAAGTGTCCTGGGAGGCTCTAGAAGGGTCTGGGTGCTTTTACAAGGGTGCTGGGTGGCTCTAGAAGGGTCTGGGGGCTTTTAGAAGGGTCCTGGGGGTCTCTAGAAGGGTCTGGGGGCTTTTAGAAGGGTCCTGGGAGGCTCTAGAAGGGTCTGGGGGGTTTTAGAATGGTCCTGGGGGGCTCTAGAAGGGTCTGGGAGCTTTCAGAAAGGTCCTGGGGGTCTCTAGAAGGGTCTGGCGGCTTTTAGAATGGTCCTGGGGGGCTCTAGAAGGGTCTGGGTGCTTTTAGAAGGGTCCTGTGGTGCTCTAGAAGGTTCTGGGGGCTTTCAGAAGGTCCTGGGGGCCTCTAGAAGGGTCTAGGGGCTTTTAGAAGTGTCCGGGGGAGCTCTAGAATGGTCTGGGGCTTTTAGAATGGTCCTGGGGTGCTCTAGAAGGGTCTGGGGGCTTTTAGAAGGGTCCGGGGGGGCTCTAGAAGGGTCTGGGGGCTTTCAGAAGGGTCCTGGGGGTCTCTAGAAGGGTCTGTAGGCATTTAGAAGGGTCCTGAGGGGCTGTATAATGGTCTGGGGGCTTTTAGAATGATCCGGGGACGGTCTAGAAGGTCTGGGTGCTTTTTGAAGGATCCTGGGGGGCTCTAGAAGGGTCTGGGGTCTTTTAGAAGGGTCCTGGGGGTTTCTAGAAGGGTCTGGGGGCTTTTAGAAGGGTCCTGGGGCGCTCTAGAAGGGTCTGGGGGCTTTTAGAAGGGTCCTGGGAGGATCTAGAAGGGTCTGGGGGCTTTTAGAAGGATCCGGGGAGGGTCTAGAAGGGTCTGGGTGCTTTTAGAAGGGTCCTGGGGGGCTCTAGAAGTGCCTGGGTTCTTTTAGAAGGGTCCTGGGGGGCTCTAGAAGGGTTTGGGGGCTTTTAGAATGGTCCTGGGGGGTACTAGAAGGGTCTGGGTGCTTTTAGAATGGTCCTGGGGGCCTCTAGAAGGGTCTGGGGGCTTTTAGATGGGTCCTGGGGGGCTCTAGAATGGTCTGGGGGCATTTAGAAGGGTCCTGAGGGGCTGTAGAAGGGTCTGGGGTCTTTTAGAAGGGTCCTGGGAGGCTCTAGAAGGGTCTGGGGGATTTTAGAAGGGTCCTGTGGGGCTCTAGAAGGGTCTGGGGGCTTTCAGAAATGTCCTGGGTGTCTCTAGAAGGGTCTGGCGGCTTTTAGAATGGTCCTGGGTGGCTCTAGAAGGGTCTGGGTGCTTTTATAAGGGTCCTGGGGGGCTCTAGAAGGTTCTGGGGGCTTTCAGAAGGGTCCTGGGGGCCTCTAGAAGGGTCTAGGGGCTTTTAGAAGTGTCCGGGGGGGCTCTAGAAGGGTCTGGGGGCTTTTAGAATGGTCCTGGGGTGCTCTAGAAGGGTCTGGGGGCTTTTAGAAGGTTCCGGGGGGGCTCTAGAAGGGTCTGGGGGCTTTCAGAAGGGTCCTGGGGGTATCTAGAAGGGTCTGGGGGCATTTAGAAGGGTCCTGAGGGGCTGTATAATGGTCTGGGGGCTTTTAGAATGATCCGGGGACGGTCTAGAAGGTCTGGGTGCTTTTTGAAAGATCCTGGGGGGCTCTAGAAGGGTCTGGGGTCTTTAAGAAGGGTCCTGGGGGTTTCTAGAAGGGTCTGGGGTCTTTTAGAAGGGTCCTGGGGCGCTCTAGAAGGGTCTGGGGGCTTATAGAATGGTCCTGGGGACCTCTAGAAGGGTCTGGGGGCCTTAAGATGGGCCCTGGGTGCCTCTAGAAGGGTCTGGGGGCTTTTAGAAAGGTGCTGGGGGGCTCTAGAAGGGTCTGGGGGCTTTTAGAAGGGTCCTGGGGTGCTCTAGAAGGGTCTGGGTGCTTTTAGAAGGGTCCTGGGGGGCTCTAGAAGGTTCTGGGGGCTTTCAGAAGGGTCCTGGGGGCCTCTAGAAGGGTCTAGGGGCTTTTAGAAGTGTCCGGGGGGGCTCTAGAAGGGTCTGGGGGCTTTTAGAATGGTCCTGGGGTGCTCTAGAAGGGTCTGGGGGCTTTTAGAAGGGTCCGGGGGGGCTCTAGAAGGGTCTGGGGGCTTTCAGAAGGGTCCAGGGGGCCTCTAGAAGGGTCTGGGGGCTTTTAGAAGGGTCCGGGGGGGCTCTAGAAGGGTCTGCGGTCTTTTAGAAGGGTCCTGGGTTGCTCTAGAAGGGTCTGGGTAGTTTTAGAAGGGTCCTGGGTTGCTCTAGAAGGGACGGGGTGCCTTAAGAGGGGCCCTGTGGGGCTCTAGAAGGGTCTGGGTTCTTTTAGAAGGGTCCTGGTTTGCTCTAGAAGGGTCTGGGTGCTTTTAGATTGGTCCTGGCGGTCTCTAGAAGTGTCTGGGTGCTTTTAGAAGGATCCGGGGAGGGTCTAGAAGTGTCTCGGCCTTTTAGACGGGTCCTGGGGGCCTCTGGAAGGGTCTGGGTGCTTTTAGAATGGTCCTGGGAGGATCTAGAAGGGTCTGGGGGCTTTTAGAAGGATCCGGGGAGGGTCTAGAAGGGTCTGGGAGCTAGTAGAATGGTCCTGGGGGGCTCTAGAAGGGCCTGGGTTCTTTTAGAAGGGTCCTGGGGGGCTCTAGAAGGGTTTGGGGGCTTTTAGAATGGTCCTGGGGGGCTCTAGAAGGGTCTGGGTGCTTTTAGAAGGGTCCTGGGGGCCTCTAGAAGGGTCTGGGTGCTTTTAGAAGGGTCCTGGGGGGCTCTAGAAGGTTCTGGGGGCTTTCAGAAGGGTCCTGGGGGCCTCTAGAAGGGTCTAGTGGCTTTTAGAAGTGTCCGGGGGGGCTCTAAGAAGGGTCTGGGTGCTTTTAGAAGGGTCCTGGGGGCCTCTAGAAGGGTCTGGGTGCTTTTAGAAGGGTCCTGGGGGGCTCTAGAAGGTTCTGGGGGCTTTCAGAAGGGTCCTGGGGGCCTCTAGAAGGGTCTAGGGGCTTTTTGAAGTGTCCGGGGGGGCTCTAGAAGGGTCTGGGGGCTTTTAGAATGGTCCTGGGGTGCTCTAGAAGGGTCTGGGGGCTTTTAGAAGGGTCCGGGGGGGCTCTAGAAGGGTCTGGGGGCTTTCAGAAGGGTCCTGGGTGTATCTAGAAGGGTCTGGGGGCATTTAGAAGGGTCCTGAGGGGCTGTATAATGGTCTGGGGGCTTTTAGAATGATCCGGGGACGGTCTAGAAGGTCTGGGTGCTTTTTGAAGGATCCTGGGGGGCTCTAGAAGGGTCTGGGGTTTTTTAGAAGGGTCCTGGGTGTTTCTAGAAGGGTCTGGGGGCTTTTAGAAGGGTCCTGGGGCGCTCTAGAATTGTCTGGGGGCTTATAGAATGGTCCTGGGGACCTCTAGAAGGGTCTGGGGGCCTTAAGATGGGCCCTGGGTGCCTCTAGAAGGGTCTGGGGGCTTTTAGAAAGGTCCTGGGGGGCTCTAGAAGGGTCTGGGGGCTTTTAGAAGGGTCCTGGGGTGCTCTAGAAGGGTCTGGGTGCTTTCAGAAGGGTCCTGGGTGTCTCTAGAAGGTTCTGGGGGCTTTCAGAAGGGTCCAGGGGGCCTCTAGAAGGGTCTGGGGGCTTTTAGAAGGGTCCGGGGGGGCTCTAGAAGGGTCTGCGGGCTTTTAGAAGGGTCCTGGTTTGCTCTAGAAGGGTCTGGGTACTTTTAGAAGGGTCCTGGGTTGCTCTAGAAGGGACGGGGTGCCTTAAGAGGGGCCCTGTGGGGCTCTAGAAGGGTCTGGGGTCTTTTAGAAGGGTCCTGGTTTGCTCTAGAAGTGTCTGGGTGCTTTTAGAAGGATCCGGGGAGGGTCTAGAAGTGTCTGCGGCCTTTTAGACGGGTCCTGGGGGCCTCTGGAAGGGTCTGGGTGCTTTTAGAATGGTCCTGGGAGGATCTAGAAGGGTCTGGGGGCTTTTAGAAGGATCCGGGGAGGGTCTAGAAGGGTCTGGGAGCTAGTAGAATGGTCCTGGGGGGCTCTAGAAGGGCCTGGGTTCTTTTAGAAGGGTCCTGGGGGGCTCTAGAAGGGTTTGGGGGCTTTTAGAATGGTCCTGGGGGGCTCTAGAAGGGTTTGGGTGCTTTTAGAAGGGTCCTGGGGGCCTCTAGAAGGGTCTGGGGGCTTTTAGATGGGTCCTGGGGGGCTCTAGAATGGTCTGGGGGCATTTAGAAGGGTCCTGAGGGGCTGTAGAAGGGTCTGGGGTCTTTTAGAAGGGTCCTGGGAGGCTCTAGAAGGGTCTGGGGGATTTTAGAAGGGTCCTGGGGGGCTCTAGAATGGTCTGGGGGCTTTCAGAAAGGTCCTGGGAGGCTCTAGAAGGGTCTGGGTGCTTTTAGAAGGGTGCTGGGTGGCTCTAGAAGGGTCTGGGGTCTTTTAGAAGGGTCCTGGGGGTTTCTAGAAGGGTCTGGGGGCTTTTTTGAAGGGTCCTGGGAGGCTCTAGAATGGTCTGAGTGCTTTTATAAGGGTCCTGGATGCTCTAGAAGGGTCTGGGTGATTTTAGAAGGGTCCTGGGGGGCTCTAGAACGGGTCTGGTTGCTTTCAGAAAGGTCCTGGGGGTCTCTAGAAGGGTCTGGCGGCTTTTAGAAGGGTCCTGGGGGGCTCTAGAAGGGTCTGGGTTCTTTTAGAAGGGTCCTGTGGTGCTCTAGAAGGATCTGGGGGCTTTCAGAAGGGTCCTGAGGGCCTCTAGAAGGGTCTAGGGGCTTTTAGATGTGTCCGGGGGGGCTCTAGAAGGGTCTGGGGGCTATTAGAAGGGTCCTGGGGTGCTCTAGAAGGGTCTGGGGGTTTTTAGAAGGGTCCGGGGTGGCTCTAGAAGGGTCTGGGGGCTTTCAGACAAGTCCAGAGGTGCTCTAGAAGGGTCTGGGGGCTTTTAGAAGGGTCCGGAGAGGGTCTAGAAGGTTCTGGGGGTTTTTTGAAGGGTCCTGGGGGGCTCTAGAAGGGTCTGGGGGCATTTAGAAGGGTCCTGAGGTGCTGTATAATGGTCTGGGGGCCTTTAGAATGATCCGGGGACGGTCTAGAAGGTCTGGGTGCTTTTTGAAGGATCCTGGGGGGCTCTAGAATGGTCTGGGGTCTTTTAGAAGGGTCCTGGGGGTCTCTAGAAGGGTCTGGGGGCTTTTAGAAGGGTCCTGGTGGGCTCTAGAAGGGTCTGGGTTCATTTAGAAGGATCCGGGGAGGGTCTAGAAAGGTCTGGGGGCTTTTAGAAGGGTCCTGGGAGGCTCTAGAAGGGTCTGGGGTCTTTTAGAATGATCAGGGGAGGGTCTAGAAGGGTCTGGGGTCTTTTAGACGGGTCCTGGGGGGCTCTAGAATAGTCTGGACGCTTTTAGAGGGGTCCTGGGGGTCTCTAGAAGGGTCTGGGTGCCTTTTAAAGGGTTCTGGGTGGCTCTAGAATGTTCTGCTGTCTTTCAGAAGGGTCCTGGGGGCCTCTAGAAGGGTCTGGGGGCTTTTAGAATGGTCCTGGGGTGCTCTAGAAGGGTCTGGGGACTTTTAGATGGGTCCTGGGGTGCTCTAGAAGGGACGGGGTGCCTTAAGAGGGGCCCTGGGGGCATCTAGAAGGGTCTGGGTACTTTTAGAAGGGTCCTGGGGAGCTCTAGAATGGACGGGGTGCTTTAAGAGGGGCCGTAGGTGCCTCTAGAATGGTCTGGGGGCTTTTAGAAGGGTCCTGGGGTCTCTAGAAGGGTCTGGGGGCTTTTACAAGGGTCCTGGCGGCCTCTAGAAGTGTCTGGGGTCTTTTAGAAGGATCCGGGGAGGGTCTAGAAGCGTCTGGGGACTTTTAGAAGGGTCCTGGCGGGCTCTAGAAGGGTCTGGGTGCTTTTAGAATGGTCCTGGGGGGCTCTAGAATGGTCTGGGGGCTTTTAGAAGGGTCCTGGGGCCTCTAGAAGGGTCTGGGGGCTTTTAGATGGGTCCTAGGGGGCTCTAGAAGGGTCTGGGTGCTTTTAGAAGGGTCCTGGGGGCCTCTAGAAGGGTCTGGGGGCTTTTAGATGGGTCCTAAGTGGCTCTAGAAGGGTCTGGGGGCTTTTTGATGGATCCTAGGTGGCTCTAGAAGGGTCTGGGGGCTTTTAGAAAGGTCCTGGGAGGCTCTAGACGGGTCTAGAGTCTTTTAGACGGGTCCTGGGGGACTCTAGAAAGGTCTGGGGGCATTTAAATGGGTCCTGGGGGGCTCTAGAAGGGTCTGGGGGCTTGTAGAAATGTCCTGGGGGGCTCTAGAAGGGTCTGGGGGCTTTTAGAAGGGTCCTGAGGGCCTCTAGAATGGTCTGGGGGCTTTTAGAAGGGTCCTGGGAGGCTCTAGAAGGGTGTGCGGCCTTGTAGAAGGGTCCTGGGGGCCTCTACAAGGGTCTGGGGGCTTTTAGAAGGGTCCTGGGGGGCTCTAGAATGGTCTGGGATTTGTAGAAGTGTCCTCGGGGGTTCTAGAAGGGTCTGGGGGCTTTTAGAAGGGTCCCTGGGGTGTTCTAGAAGGGTCTGGGTGCTTTTAGAATGGTCCTTGGGTGATGTAGAAGGGTCTGGGGGCTTGTAGAAGGGTCCTGGGGGTCTCTAGAAGGGTCTGGGGGCTTTTAGAAGGGTCCTGGAAGGCTCTAGAAGGGTCTGGGGGGTTTTAGAATGGTCCTGGGGGGCTCTAGAAGGGTCTGGGGGCTTTCAGAAAGGTCCTGGGGGTCTCTAGAAGGGTCTGGCGGCTTTTAGAATGGTCCTGGGTGGCTCTAGAAGGGTCTGGGTGCTTTTAGAAGGGTCCTGTGGTGCTCTAGAAGGTTCTGGGGGCTTTCAGAAGGGTCCTGAGGGGCCTCTAGAAGGGTCTAGGGGCTTTTAGAAGTGTCCGGGGGGGCTCTAGAAGGGTCTGGGGGCTTTTAGAATGGTCCTGGGGTGCTCTAGAAGGGTCTGGGGGCTTTAAGAAGGGTCCGGGGGGGCTCTAGAAGGGTCTGGGGGCTTTCAGAATGGTCCTGGGGGTCTCTAGAAGGGTCTGTAGGCATTTAGAAGGGTCCTGAGGGGCTGTATAATGGTCTGGGGGCTTTTAGAATGATCCGGGGACGGTCTAGAAGGTCTGGGTGCTTTTTGAAGGATCCTGGGGGGCTCTAGAAGGGTCTGGGGTCTTTTAGAAGGGTCCTGGGGGTTTCTAGAAGGGTCTGGGGGCTTTTAGAAGGGTCCTGGGGCGCTCTAAAAGGGTCTGGGGGCTGTTAGAAGGGTCCTGGGAGGATCTAGAAGGGTCTGGGGGCTTTTAGAAGGATCCGGGGAGGGTCTAGAAGGGTCTGGGTGCTAGTAGAATGGTCCTGGGGGGCTCTAGAAGGGCCTGGGTTCTTTTAGAAGGGTCCTGGGGGGCTCTAGAAGGGTTTGGGGGCTTTTAGAATGGTCCTGGGGGGCTCTAGAAGGGTCTGGGTGCTTTTAGAAGGGTCCTGGGGGCCTCTAGAAGGGTCCGGGGGCTTTTAGATGGGTCCTGGGGGGCTCTAGAATGGTCTGGGGGCATTTAGAAGGGTCCTGAGTGGCTGTAGAAGGGTCTGGGGGCTTTTAGAAGGGTCCTGGGAGGCTCTAGAAGGGTCTGGGGGATTTTAGAAGGGTCCTGGGGGGCTCTAGAATGGTCTGGGGGCTTTCAGAAAGGTCCTGGGAGGCTCTAGAAGGGTCTGGGTGCTTTTAGAAGGGTGCTGGGTGGCTCTAGAAGGGTCTGGTGTCTTTTAGAAGGGTCCTGGGGGTTTCTAGAAGGGTCTGGGGGCTTTTAGAAGGGTCCTGGGATGCTCTAGAAGGGTCTGGGGGATTTTAGAAGGGTCCTGGGGGGCTCTAGAATGGTCTGGGGGCTTTCAGAAAGGTCCTGGGAGGCTCTAGAAGGGTCTGGGTGCTTTTAGAAGGGTGCTGGGTGGCTCTAGAAGGGTCTGGTGTCTTTTAGAAGGGTCCTGGGGGTTTCTAGAAGGGTCTGGGGGCTTTTAGAAGGGTCCTGGGGCCTCTAGAAGGGTCTGGGGGCTTTTAGATGGGTCCTAGGGGGCTCTAGAAGGGTCTGGGGGCTTTAGAAGGGTCCTGGGAGGCTCTAGAAGGGTCTGGGGTCTTTTAGAAGGGTCCGGGGAGGGTCTAGAAGGGTCTGGGGACTTTTAGAAGGGTCCTGGCGGGCTCTAGAAGGGTCTGGGTGCTTTTAGAATGGTCCTGGGGGGCTCCAGAATGGTCTGGGGGCTTTTAGAAGTATCCGGGGAGGGTCTAGAAGGGTCTGGGGCTTTTAGAAGGGTCCTGGGGCCTCTAGAAGGGTCTGGGGGCTTTTAGATGGGTCCTAGGGGGCTCTAGAAGGGTCTGGGTGCTTTTAGAAGGGTCCTGGGGGCCTCTAGAAGGGTCTGGGGACTTTTAGATGGGTCCTAAGTGGCTCTAGAAGGGTCTGGGGGCTTTTTGATGGATCCTAGGTGGCTCTAGAAGGGTCTGGGGGCTTTTAGAAGGGTCCTGGGATGCTCTAGAAGGCACTGGAGTGCTTTTAGAAGAGGTCCTGGGGGGGTCTAGAAGGGTCTGGGGACTTTTAGAATGGGTCCTAGGGGGGCTCTAGAAGGGTCTGGATGCTTTTAGAAGAGTCCTGCGGGTCCTCTAGAAGGGTCTGGAGGGCTTTTAGAAGGGTCCTTGGGGGCTCTAGAATGGTCTGGGGACCATTAGAGGAGCCCTGGGGGCCTCTAGAAGGGTCTCGGGGAGTTTAGAAGGGTCCTGGGCAGCTCTAGAAGGGTCTGGGGGCTTTTTGAAGGGTCCTGGTAGACTCTAGAAGGGTGTGGTGGCATTTAAAAGGGTCCTGCGGGTCTCTAGAAGGGTCTGGGGGCTTTTAGAAGGGTCCTGGGGGGCCTCTAGAAGGGTCTGGGGTCTTTTAGAAGGGTCCTGGGGTCCTCTAGAAGTGTCTGCGGCCTTTTAGAAGGGTCCTGGGAGGTTCTAGAATGGTCTGGGCGCTTTTAGAAGGATTCGGGTTGGGTCTAGAATGGTCTGGGGGCTGTTAGAAGTGTCCTGGGGGCTCTAGAAGGGTCTGGGTGCTTTTAGAAGGGTCCTGGGGGGTCTAGAAGTGTCTGGGGACT
>JAUNZM010002543.1:0-14878 GCA_033459285.1 Clamator glandarius | reverse complement strand
CTAAAAGACACCAGAGCCTTCTAGACCCTCCCCTTATCCTTCTAATATACCCCAGATCCTTCTAGAGCCCCGCAGGACCCTTCTAAAAGCCCCCAGACCCTTCTAGAGCCTCCACGGACCCTTCTAAAAGCCCCCGGACACTTCTAGAGCTCCCCAGGACCCATCTAAAAGACCCCAGACCCTTCTACAGCCCCCCAGGACCCTTCTAAAAGCCGCCAGACCCTTCTAGACCATCCCCCTGATAATTCTAAAAGCCTCCAGACCGTTCTAGAGCCTACCAGGACCCTTCTAAAAGCCCCCAGACCCTTCTAGAGACCCGCAGGACCCTTGTAAGAGCCCCCAGACCCATCTAGATTCTCCCAGGACCCTTCTAAAAGCACCAAGACCCTTCCAGAACTCCCCAGGACCCTTCTAAACTCACCCAGACTATTCTCGAGCCCCCCAGGACCCTTCTAAATGCCCCCAGACCCATCTAGAGCCCCCCAGGACTCTTCTAAAAGCCTCCAGACCCTTCTAGAGGCACCCAGGACCCTTCTGAATGAACCCAGACCCTTCTAGAGCTCCCCAGGACCCTTCTAAATGCACCCAGACCCTTCTAGAGGCCCCCAGGACCCTTCAAAAAGCCCCCAGACCCATCTAGACCCTCCCCGAATCCTTCTAAAAGCACCCAGACCATTCTAGAGCCTCCCAGGACCATTCTAAAATCCCTCAGACACTTCTAGAGCCCCCCAGGACCCTTCTAAATGCCCCCAGACCCTTATAGAGCCTCCCAGGACCCTTCTAAAAGCATCCAGACTATTCTAGAGTCCTGCAGTACCCATCTGAAAGCCCCCAGACCCTTCTAGAGCGCCCCAGGACCCTTCTAAAAGACCCCAGACCCTTCTAGAGACCCCAGGACTCTTCTAAAAGCCCCCAGACCCTTCTAGATAAGCCCAGGGCCCCTCTAAAAGCACCCAGACCCTTCTAGAGCTCCCCAGGACCCTTCTAAAACCCCCGAGACCCCTCTAGACCCTCTCCGGATCTTTCTAAAAGCACCCAGACCCTTCTAGAGCTTTCCAGGACCCTTCTAAAATCCCTCAGACCCTTCTAGAACCCCCCAAGACCCGTCTAAAAGCCCCCAGCGCCTTCTAGAGGCACCCAGGACGCTACTAAAAGCCCACACACCCTTCTAGAGCCCCCCAGGACCATTCTAAAAGCCCCCAGACCCTTCTAGAGCCTCCCCGTATCCTTCTAAAACCCCCAGACCCTTCTAGAGGCCCCCAGGACCCTTCTAAAAGCCCCCAGACCCTTCTAGAGACACGCAGGACCCTTCTAAAAGCCCCCAGACCCTTCTAGATGCCACCAGGACCGTTCTAAAAGCCTCCAGACATTTGTAGAACCCCCAAGACCCTTCTAAAAGAACCCAGACCCTTCTAGACCCTCCCCGGATCCTTCTAAAAGTACCCAGACCCATCTGGATCCTCCCAGGACCCATCTAAAAGACAGCAGACCTTTCTAGAGGCGCCCAGGATCCTTCTAAAATCCCCCAGACCCTTCTAGAGCCCCCCAGGTCCCTTCTCAATGCCCCCAGACCCTTCTAGAGCCCCCCAGGACCCTTCTACAAGACCCCAGACCATTCTAGAGCCCCCCAGGACTCTTCTAAAAGCCACCAGACCCTTCTAGAGAAGCCAGAGGCACCTCTAAAAGCACCCAGACCCTTCTAGAGCCCCCCAGGACACTTCTAAAACCCCCAGACCTTTCTAGAGCCCCCCAGGACCCGTCTAAAAGCACCCGGACCCTTCTAGAGCCCCAGAGGACCCTTCTAAAAGGCCCCAGACCCTTCTAGACCCTCCCCGGATCCTTCTAAAATACCGAGACCCTTCTAGAGCCTCCCCGGACCCTTCTAAAATCCCTCAGACACATCTAGACGCCCCCAGGACCCTTCTAAAAGACCCAGAGACTTCTAGATGGCCCCAGGACCATTTTAAAAACCCTCACACCTTTAGAGAGCCCCCCAGGACCCTTCTAAAGGCCCCCAGACCCTTCTAGAGCCCACCAGGACCGTTCTAAAAGCCCCCAGACCCTTCTAGAGACCCGCAGGACCCTTCTAAAAGTCCCCAGACCCTTCTAGTGTCTCCCAGGACCCTTCTAAAAGCCCCCAGACCCTTTTAGAGCTCCCCAGGACCATTCTAAAATCCCCCAGACACTTCTAGAGGCCCCCAGGGCCCCTCTAATGGTCCCCAGACACTTCTAGAGCCCCCAAGGACCATTCTAAAAGCCCCCAGACCCTTCTAGAGACACGCAGGACCCTTCTAAAAGCCCCCAGACCCTTCTAGAGCCTCCCAGGACCCTTCTAAAAGCCTCCAGACATTTGTAGAGCCCCCCAGGACCCTTCTAAAAGCCCCCAGACCCTTCTAGAGCCTCCCCGGATCCTTCTAAAAGTACCCAGACCCATCTGGATCCTCCCAGGACCTTTCTAAAAGAACCCAGACCCTTCTAGATGCCCCCAGGAACCTTCTAATAGCCCCCAGACCCTTCTAGAGCCCCTCAGGACCCTTCTGAAAGCCCCCAGACCGTTCTAGAGCCCCCCAGGACCCTTCTAAATGCACCCAGACCTTTCTAGAGGCCCCCAGGATCCTTCTAAAATCACCCAGACCCTTCTAGAGCCCCCCAGGACCCTTCTAAATGCCCCCAGACCCTTCTACAGCCCCCCAGCACCCTTCTAAATGTTTCCAGACTATTCTAGAGACCCGCAAGACCCTTCTGAAAGCCCCCAGACCTTTCTAGATCAGCCCAGGACCCTTCTAATAGACCCCAGACCATTCTAGAGCACCCCAGGACTCTTCTAAAAGCCCCCAGACCCTTCTAGAGACGTCCAGGGCCCCTCTAAAAACACCCAGACCCTTCTAAAGCACCCCGACTCTTATAGAAACTCCTTGGATCATTCTAAAAGCCCCCAGATCCTTCTAGACCCTCCCTGGATCCTTCTAAAAGTCCCCAGACCATTCTAGACCCTCCCCGGATCATTCTAAAAGCTCCCAGACACATCTAGAGCCCCCAAGTGCCCTTCTAAGAGCACCCAGACCCTTCTAGAGGCCCCCAGGTCCCACCTAAAATACCCCAGAACCTTCTAGAGCCGCCCAGGACCCTTCTAAATGCCTCCAGACCCATCTAGAGCTCCCCAGGACCATTCTAAAAGACCCCAGACCATTTTAGACCCTCCCCGGATAATTCTAAAAGCCCCCAGACCCTTCAAGAGCCCCCCAGGACCATTCTAAAAGCCCCCAGACCCTTCTAGAGGCCCCCAGGACCATTCTAAAAGCACCCAGACCATTCTAGAGACCACCAGGACCCTTCTAATAGTACCCAGACCCTTCTAGAGGCCCCCCAGGACCTCTCTAAAATCCCCAGACCCATGTAGAGGCCCCCAGGAACCTTCTAAAAAGCCCCCAGACCCTTCCAGAGAAACCCAGGACCCTTCTAAAAGCCCCCAGACCCTTCTAGAGCCCCCCAGGACCATTCTAAATGCCCCCAGACACTTCTAGAGGCTCCCAGGTCTATTCTAAAAGCCCCCAGACCCTTCTAGTGCCCCCCCAGAACATTTCTAAAAGCCTCCAGACCCTTCTAGAGCCCACCAGGGACAATTCTAAAAGCCCCCAGGACACTTCTAGAGCCCCCCCAGGACCCTTCTAAAAATCCCCCAGACCCTTCTAGACCCTCCGCGGATCCTTCTAAAAGCCCCCAGACCCTTCTAGTGCCCCCCAGGACCCTACTAAAAGGCCCCAGACAATTCTAGAGCCTCCAGGACCCTTCTAACAGCCCCCTGACCCCTTATAGAGCCCCCCCAGTACCCTTCTAAAAGCCCGCAGACGCTTCTATAGACCGCTAGGGACCCTTCTAAAAGCACCCAGACCCTTCTAGACCCTCCCCGGATCTTTCTAAAAGCCCCCAGACCCTTCTAGAGCCCCCCAGGACCTTTCTAAAAGCCCTCCAGACCCTTCTAGAGCCTCCCAGGACCCTTCTAAAAGTCCCCAGACCCTTCTAGACGCACCCAGGGCCCCCCTAAAGGCACCCCGTCCCTTCTAGATCAAGCCAGGACCCTTCTAAAAGCCCCCCAGACCATTCTAGAGCCACCCAGGACCCTATAAAAATTCTCCAGACCCTTCTAGTGTCTCCCAGGACCCTTCTAAAAGCCCCCAGACCCTTTTAGAACTCCCCAGGGACCATTCTAAAATCCCCCAGACACTTCTAGAGGCCCCCAGGGCCCCTCTAATCTTCTAGAGCCCCCAAGGACCATTCTAAAAGCCCCCAGACCCTTCTAGAGACACGCAGGACCCTTCTAAAAGCCCCCAGACCCTTCTAGAGCCTCCCAGGACCCTTCTAAAAGCCTCCAGACATTTGTAGAGCCCCCCAGGACCCTTCTAAAAGCCCCCAGACCCTTCTAGAGCCTCCCCGGATCCTTCTAAAAGTACCCAGACCCATCTGGATCCTCCCAGGACCTTTCTAAAAGAACCCAGACCCTTCTAGATGCCCCCAGGAACCTTCTAATAGCCCCCAGACCCTTCTAGAGCCCCTCAGGACCCTTCTGAAAGCCCCCAGACCGTTCTAGAGCCCCCCAGGACCCTTCTAAATGCACCCAGACCTTTCTAGAGGCCCCCAGGATCCTTCTAAAATCACCCAGACCCTTCTAGAGCCCCCCAGGACCCTTCTAAATGCCCCCAGACCCTTCTACAGCCCCCCAGCACCCTTCTAAATGTTTCCAGACTATTCTAGAGACCCGCAAGACCCTTCTGAAAGCCCCCAGACCTTTCTAGATCAGCCCAGGACCCTTCTAATAGACCCCAGACCATTCTAGAGCACCCCAGGACTCTTCTAAAAGCCCCCAGACCCTTCTAGAGACGTCCAGGGCCCCTCTAAAAACACCCAGACCCTTCTAAAGCACCCCGACTCTTATAGAAACTCCTTGGATCATTCTAAAAGCCCCCAGATCCTTCTAGACCCTCCCTGGATCCTTCTAAAAGTCCCCAGACCATTCTAGACCCTCCCCGGATCATTCTAAAAGCTCCCAGACACATCTAGAGCCCCCAAGTGCCCTTCTAAGAGCACCCAGACCCTTCTAGAGGCCCCCAGGTCCCACCTAAAATACCCCAGAACCTTCTAGAGCCGCCCAGGACCCTTCTAAATGCCTCCAGACCCATCTAGAGCTCCCCAGGACCATTCTAAAAGACCCCAGACCATTTTAGACCCTCCCCGGATAATTCTAAAAGCCCCCAGACCCTTCAAGAGCCCCCCAGGACCATTCTAAAAGCCCCCAGACCCTTCTAGAGGCCCCCAGGACCATTCTAAAAGCACCCAGACCATTCTAGAGACCACCAGGACCCTTCTAATAGTACCCAGACCCTTCTAGAGGCCCCCCAGGACCTCTCTAAAATCCCCAGACCCATGTAGAGGCCCCCAGGAACCTTCTAAAAGCCCCCAGACCCTTCCAGAGAAACCCAGGACCCTTCTAAAAGCCCACAGACCCTTCTAGAGCCCCCCAGGACCATTCTAAATGCCCCCAGACACTTCTAGAGGCTCCCAGGTCTATTCTAAAAGCCCCCAGACCCTTCTAGTGCCCCCCAGAACATTTCTAAAAGCCTCCAGACCCTTCTAGAGCCCACCAGGACAATTCTAAAAGCCCCCAGACACTTCTAGAGCCCCCCAGGACCCTTCTAAAATCCCCCAGACCCTTCTAGACCCTCCGCGGATCCTTCTAAAAGCCCCCAGACCCTTCTAGTGCCCCCCAGGACCCTACTAAAAGGCCCCAGACAATTCTAGAGCCTCCCAGGACCCTTCTAACAGCCCCCTGACCCTTATAGAGCCCCCCAGTATCCTTCTAAAAGCCCGCAGACGCTTCTATAGACCGCTAGGACCCTTCTAAAAGCACCCAGACCCTTCTAGACCCTACCCGGATCCTTCTAAAAGCCCCCAGACCCTTCTAGTGCCCCCCAGGACCCTACTAAAAGGCCCCAGACAATTCTAGAGCCTCCCAGGACCCTTCTAACAGCCCCCTGACCCTTATAGAGCCCCCCAGTATCCTTCTAAAAGCCCGCAGACGCTTCTATAGACCGCTAGGACCCTTCTAAAAGCACCCAGACCCTTCTAGACCCTACCCGGATCTTTCTAAAAGCCCCCAGACCCTTCTAGAGCCCCCCAGGACCTTTCTAAAAGCCTCCAGACCCTTCTAGAGCCTCCCAGGACCCTTCTAAAAGTCCCCAGACCCTTCTAGACGCACCCAGGGCCCCCCTAAAGGCACCCCGTCCCTTCTAGATCAAGCCAGGACCCTTCTAAAAGCCCCCAGACCATTCTAGAGCCACCCAGGACCCTATAAAATTCTCCAGACCCTTCTAGATCCCGCCAGGACCCTTCTAAAAGCTCCCAGACCCTTTTAGAGCATACCAGGACCCTTCTAAATGCACCCAGACCCTTCTAGAGCCCCTCAGGACCCTCCTAAAAGCCCCCAGACCCTTCTAGACCCTCCCCGGATCCTTCTAAAAGTACCCAGACCTATCTGGATCCTCCCAGGACCCTTCTAAAAGACCCCAGACACTTCTAGAGGCCCCCAGGACCCTTCTAATAGCCCCCAGACTCTTCTAGAGCCCCTCAGGACCCTTCTGAAAACCCCCAGACCCTTCAAGAGCCCCCAAGGACCCTTCTAAATGCCCCCAGACCTTTCTAGAGGCCCCCAGGATCCTTCTAAAAGCTTCCAGACTATTCTATAGTCCCGCAGGACCCTTCTGAAAGCCCCCAGACCCTTCTAGATCAGCCCAGGACCCTTCTAAAAGATCCCAGACCATTCTAGATCCCCCCAGGACTCTTCTAAAAGCCTCCAGACCCTTCTAGAGAAGCCCAGGGCCCCTCTAAAAGCACCCAGACCCTTCTAGAGCCCCCCAGGACCCTTCTGAAAGCCCCCAGACCCATCTAGAGCCCCCCAGGACCCTTCTAAATGCCCCCAGACCCATCTAGAGCCCCCCTGGACCCTTCTAAAAGCCTCCAGTCCATTCTAGAGGCCACCAGGACCGTTGTGAATGCACCCAGACCCTTCTAGAGCCCCCCAGGACCCTTCTAAATGCCCCCAGACCCTTCTACAGGCCCCTAGGACCCTTCTGAAAGCCCCCAGACTCTTCTAGATCTCCCCAAGATCCTTCTAAATACACCCAGACACTTCTAGCGCCCCCCAGGACCCTTCTAAAAGCCCTCAGACTCTTCTAGGGCTAACCAGGACCCTTCTAAAAGCCCCCAGACGCTTCTAGAGCCCCCAGGACCAGTCTAAAAGCACCGAGACCCTTCTAGAGCCCCACAGGACCCTTCTAAAAGCCCCCAGACCCTTCTAGACCCTCCCCGAATCCATCTAAAAGCACCCAGACCCTTCTAGAGCCTCCCCCGACCCTTCTAAAATCCCTCAGACACTTCTAGAGGCACCCAGGACACTTCTAAAAGCCCCCAGAGATTTCTAGATGCCCCAGGACCATCCTAATGCCCTCATACCCTTCTAGAGCCCCCCAGGACCCTTCTAAAATCCCGCAGACATATCTAGAGCCCCCCAGGACCCTTCTAAAAGCCCCCAGACCCTTCTAGAGACCCGCAGGACCCTTCTAAAAGCACCCAGACCCTTCTAGAGTCTCCCAGGACCCTTCTAGAAGCCCCCAGACACTTCTAGTGGCCCCCAGGGCTCCTCTAATGGTCCCCAGACCCCTCTAGAGCCCCCAAGGCCCATTCTAAAAGCCCCCAGACCATTCTAGAGACCCGCAGGACCCTTCTAAAAGTCCCCAGACTATTCTAGATCCTAACAGGACCCTTCTAAAAGCACCCAGACCCTTCTAGAACCCCCAAAAACCCTTCTAAAATCCCCCAGACCCTTCTAGAGGCTTCTAGTGCCCCTCTAATGGTCCCCAGACGCTGCTAGAGCCCCCAAGGACACTTCTAAAAGCACCCAGACCCTTCTAGAGACCCGCAGGACCCTTCTAAAAGCACCTAGACCCTTGTAGACCCTCCCTGGATCCTTCTAGTAGCCCCCAGACCATTCTAGAGCCCCCCAACACCCTTCTAAAAGCCCCCAGACCCTTCTAGAGCCTCCCAGGACCCATCTAAAATACCTCAGACCTTTCTAGAGCCCCCCAGGACCCTTATAAAAGCTCCCAGAGACTTCTAGATGCCCCCAGGACCCTTCTAAATGCACCCACACCCTTCTAGAGCCCCCCAGGAGCCTTCTAAATGATACCACACCCTTCTAGAGACCCCCAGGACCCTTCTAAAAGCCTCCAGACATTTGTAGAGATCCCCAGGACCCTTCTAAAAGCCCCCAGACCATTCTAGACCCTCCCCGGATCCTTCTAAAAGCACCCAGACCCATGTGGATCCTCCCAGGACCCTTCTAAAAGGCCCCAGACCCTTCTAGAGCCCAACAGGACCCTTCTAAATGCCACCAGACCCATCTAGAGACCACCAGGACACTTCTAAAAGCCTCCAGACCCTTCTACAGGCCCTCAGGACCCTTCTCAAAGCACCCAGACCCTTCTAGCGCCTCCCAGGACCCTTCTAAAAGCACCCAGACCCTTCTAGAGCTCCCCAGGACCCTTCTAAAAGCCCCCAGACCCTTCTAGAGCCCCCCAGGACCCTTCTAAATGCACCCAGACCCTTCTAGAGTCCCACAGGACCCTTCTAAAAGCCATCAGACTCATCTAGACCCTCTCCGGATCCTTCTAAAAGCACCCAGACCCTTCTAGAGCCTCCCAGGACCCTTCTAAAATCCCTCAGACACTTCTAGAGGCCCCCAGGACCCTTCTAAAAGCCCCCAGAGCCTTCTAGATGACCCCAGGACCCTTCAAAAAGCACTCACACCCTGCTAGAGCCCCCCAGGATTATTCCAAAAGCCCCCAGACCCTTCTAGAGCCCCCCAGGACCCTTCTGAAAGCCCGCACGCCCTTCTAGAGACCCGCAGGACCCATCTAAAAGCCCCCAGACCCTTCTAGAATCTCCAAGGACCCTTCTAAAAGCCTCCAGACCCTTCTAGAGCTCCCCAGGACCCTTCTAAAATCCCCCAGAGCCTTCTAGATGCCCCCAGGGCTTCTCTAATGGTCCCCAGACCCTTCTAGAGAACACAAGGACCCTTCTAAAAGCCCCCAGACCCTTCTAGAGACCCACAGGACCCTTCTAAAAGCACCCAGACCCTTCTAGATGCCCCCAGCACCCTTCTAAAAGCCCCCAGACCGTTCTAGAGAACCGCAGGACATTTCTAAAAGCCCCCAGACCCTTCTAGACCCTCCCTGGATCCTTCTAATAGCCCCCACACTATTCTAGAGCCCCCCAGGACACTTCTAAACGCACCCAGACGTTCTAGAGCCTCCACGGACCCTTCAAAAAGCACCCAGACCCTTCTAGAGGCCCCCTGGACCCTTCTAAAAGCCCCCAGACACTTCTAGAGCCCGCCAGGACAATTCTAATAGTCCCCAGACCTTTCTAGAGCCTCCCAGGACCCTTCTAATAGCACCCAGACCCTTCTAGAGCACCCCAGGACCCTTCTGAAAATCCCAGACCGTTCTAGAGGAACCCAGGACCCTTCTAAAACCCCCCAGACCATTCTAGAGCCCCGCAGAACCATTCTAAAAGCCTCCAGACCATTCTAGAGCCCCCCATTACCATTCTAAAAGCCCCCAGACCCTTCTAGAGCCTCCCAGGTCTATTCTAAAAGCCCCCAGACTCTTCTAGAGCCCCCCAAAACATTTCTAAAAGCCTCCAGACCCTTCTAGAGACCCCAGGACCCTTCTAAAAGCAACCAGACCCTTCTAGATCCTCCCTGGATCCTTCTAAAAGCCCGCAGACCCTTCTACAGGCACCCAGGACCCTTCTAAAATCCCTCAGACCCTTTTACAGGCCCCCAGGACCATTCTAAAGCACCCAGAGCCTTCTAGATGCCCCCAGGACCCTTCTAAAATCCCCCACACCATTCTAGAGCCAACCGGGACCCTTCTAAAAGCCTCCAGACCCTTCTAGAGCCCCCCAGGACCCTTCTACAAGACCCGAGACCATTCTAGAGCCACCCAGGACCCTTGTAAAAGCTCCCAGACCCTTCTAGATAGCGGCAGGACACTTCTAAAAGCCACCAGACCCTTGTAGAGCCTCCCAGGAGCCTTCTAAAAGCCCACAGACCCTTCTAGAGCTCCCCAGGACCCTTCTAAAAGACCCCAGAACCTTCTAGAGCCCCCAAGGACCCGTCTAAAAGTCCCCAGACCCTTCTAGAGCCCCCCAGGACCCTTCTAAACGCCCCCAGACCCTTCTAGAGCCTCCCAGGACCCTTCTAAAAGCCCCCAAATTCTTCCAGAGACCCCCAGGACCCTTCTTAAAGCCCCCAGACACTTCTAGAGCCCGCCAGGACAATTCTAATAGCCCCCAGACCCTTATAGAGCCTCCCAGGACCCTTCTAATAGCCCCCAGACCCTTCTAGGGCACCCCAGGACCCTTCTGGAAACCTCAGACCCTTCTAGAGGAACCCAGGATCCTTCTAAAAGCCCCAGGACCATTCTAGAGCCCCCCTAGAACCCTTCGAAAAGCTCCCAGACCCTTCTAGAGCCCACCAGGACCCTTCTAAAAGCCCCCAGACCCTTCTAGAGCCAAACAGGACCCTTCTAAAGGACCCCAGACCTTTTCAGAGCCTCCCCGGGTAATTCTAAAAGCCCCCAGACCCTTCTAGTGTCTTCCAGGACCCTCCTAAAATCCCTCAGACCCTTCTAGAGGCCCCCAGGACCCTTCTAAATGCCCCCAGAGCCTTCTAGAGGCCCCCAGGACCCTTCCAAAAGCCCCCAGACCCTTCTACATCCGCCCAGGACCCTTCTAAAAGCCCCCAGACCCTTCTAGAGCCTCCCAGGACCCTTCTAAATCACCCAGACCCTTCTAGAGACACCCAGGACCCTTCTAAAAGCCCCCAGACTCTTCTAGAGCCCCCAGGACCCTTCTAAAATCCCCCAGACCCTTCTAGAGACCCCCAGGACCCTATAAAAGCCCCCAGACCCTTCTTGAGGCACCCAGGACCCTTACAAAAGCCCCCAGACCCTTCTAGAGCCACCCAAGGACCCTTCTCAAAGAACTCAGACTCTTCTAGAGCCAGCCAGGACCCTTCTATAAGCCCCTAGACCCTTCTAGAGGAACCCAGGGCCCCTCTTAAGGACCCCCGTCTCTCCTAGAAGGGTCTCGGGGCTTTTAGAAGGATCCGGGGAGGGTCTAGAAGGTTCTGGGGGCTTTTAGAAGGGTCCTGGGGGGCTCTAGAAGGGTCTGGGGGCTTTTAGAAGGGTCCTGGGAGGCTCTAGAAGGGTCTGGGGGCTTTTGAAAGTATCCTGGTGGCCTCTAGAATGGTGTGGGTTATATTAGAGGGGTCCGAGGGGGATCTAGAAGGTCTGGGGGCTTTTAGTAGGGTCCAGGGAGGATCTACATGGGTCTGGGGGATTTTAGAAGGGTCCTGGGATTCTCTAGAAGGGTCTGGGGAATTTTAGAAGGGTCCTGCGGGCCTCTGGAAGGGTCTGGGATTTATTAGAGTGCTCCGGGGGGGGCTCTAGAAGGGTCTGGGGGTTTTAGAAGGGTCCTGGGAGGCTCTAGAAGGGTCTGGGTGCTTTAAGAAGGGCTCTGGGGGGCTCTAGAAGGGTCTGGAGGCTTTTAGACGGGTCCTGGGGGGCTCTAGAAGGTTCTGGAGGATTTTAGATGGGTCCTGGGAGGCTCTAAAAGTTTCTGGGGGCTTTTAGAATGATCAGGGGAGGGTCTAGAAGGGTCTGGGGGCCTTTAGAATGGTCCTGGGAGGCTCTAGAGCGTTCTGGGTGCTTTTAGAAGGGTCCTAGGGGGCTCTAGATGGGTCTGGGTGCCTTTAGAATGGTACTGGGATGCTCTAGAAGGGTCTGGGGGCTTTTAGAAGGGTCCTGGGCGGCTCTAGAAGGGTCTGGGGGCTTTTAGAATGGTCCTGGGAGGCTCTAGAAGGGTCTGTGTGCTTTCAGAAGGGTCCTGCGTGTCTCTAGAAGGGTCTGAGTGCTTTAAGAAGGGTCCTGGGGGGCTTTAGAAGGGTCTGGGGGCTTTTAGACAGATTCGGGGAGGGTCTAGAAGGTTCTGGGGGATTTTAGAAGGGTCCTGGGAGGCTCTAGAAGGGTCTGTGGGCTTTTAGAAGGGTCCTGGGGTTCTCTAGAAGGGTCTGGGGTCTTTTTGAAGTATCCTGGAGGCCTCTAGAAGGGTCTGGGATTTATTAGAGTGGTCCGGGGGGGCTCTAGAAGTTCTGGGGGCTTTTAGAAGGGTCCTGGGAGGCTCTAGAAGGGTCTGGGGGCTTTTAGAAGGGTCCTGGGGTTCTCTAGAAGGGTCTGGGGACTTATAGAAGGGTCCTGGGGGCTTTTAGAAGGGTCTGGAGGCTTTTAGAATAATCCGGGGAGGGTCTAGAAGGGTCTGGGTTCCTTTAGAAGGGTCCTGGGAGGTTTTAGAAGGGTCTGGGTTCTTTTAGAATGATCTGGGGAGGGTCTAGAAGGGTCTGGGGGCTTTTAGACGGGTCCTGGGGGGCTCTAGATAGGTCTGTAGGTTTGTAGAGGGGTCCTGGGGGTCTCTAGAAGGGTCTGGGTTCATTTAGAAAGAACCGGGTAGGGTCTAGAAAGGTCTGGGGGCTTTTAGAATGGTCCTGGGAGGCTCTAGAAGGGTCTGGGGGCTTTTAGAAGGGTCCTGGGAGGCTCTAGATGGTTCTGGGGACTATTAGAAGGGTCCTGGGTGTCTCTAGAAGGGTCTGGGGGCTTTTAGAAGGGTCCTCGGATGCTCTAGAAGGGTCTGGGCGCTTTTAGAAGGGTCCTGGGCGGCTCTAGAAGGTTCTGGGGGCTTTCAGAAGGGTCCTGTGGGTCTCTAGAAGGGTCTGGGGGCTTTTATAAGGGTCCTGGGGGGCTCTAGAAGGGTCTGGGTGCCTTTTAAAGGGTCCTGGGGGGCTCTAGAATGTTCTGCTGGCTTTCATAAGGGTCCTGGAGGCCTCTAGAAGGGTCTGGGGGCTTTTAGAAGGGTCCGGGGGGGGGCTCTATAAGGGTCTGTGGACTTTTAGAAGGGTCCTGGTGGGCTCTAGAAGGGTCTGGGGTCTTTTAGAAGGGTCCTAGGGTTCTCTAGAAGGGTCTTTGGGCTTTTAGAAGTCTCCTGGAGGCTTCTAGAAGGGTCTGGGATCTATTAGAGGGGTCCGGGGGGGCTATAGAAGGGTCTGTGGGCTTTTAGAATGGTCCTGGGAGGCTCTAGAAGGGTCTGAGGCCTTTTAGAAGGGTCCTGGGGTTCTCTAGAAGGGTCTGGAGAATTATAGAAGGGTCCTGGAGGCCTCTAGAAGGGTATGGAGGCTTTTAGAATAATCCGGGAAGGGTCTAGAAGGGTCTGGGTTCCTTTAGAAGGGTCCTGGGAGGTTTTAGAAGGGTCTGGGTTCTTTTAGAATGATCAGGGGAGAGTCTAGAAAGGCCTGGGGGCTTTTAGACGGGTCCAGGGGGGCTCTAGAAGGGTGTGGAGGCTTTTAGAGGGGTCCTGGGGGGCTCTAGAAGGGTCTGGGTTCATTTAGAAGGATCCGGGGAGGGGTCTAGAAAGGTCTGGGGGCTTTTAGAAGGGTCCTGGGAGGGTCTAGAAGGGTCTGGGGGCTTTTAGAATGATCCGGGGAGGGTCTAGAAGGGTCTCGGGGCCTTTAGAATGGTCCTGGTGGGCTCTAGAATGGTCTGGGTGCTTTTAGAATGGTCCTGGGGGGCTCTAGAAGGGTCTGGGGGCTTTTAGAAGGGTCCTGGGTGGCTCTAGAGGGTTCTGCGGGCTTTTAGAAGGGTCCTGGGGGTCTCTAGAAGGGTCTGGGGGCTTTTAGAATGATCCGGGGAGGGTCTAGAAGGGTCTGGGGGCCTTTAGAATGGTCCTGGGAGGCTCTAGAAGGGTCTGTGAGCTTTTAGATGGGTCCTGGGGGGCTCTAGACGGGTCTGGTGCCTTTAGAATGGTCCTGGGAGGCTCTAGAATGGTCTGGGGGCTTTTAGAAGGATCCTGGGGGGCTCTAGAAAGGTCTGGGGGCTTTTAGAAGGGTCCTGTAAGGCTCTAGAAGAGTCTGAGTGCTTTTAGAAGGGTTTTGGGGGATCCAGAAGTGTCTGGGGGCTTTTAGAAGGATCCGGGGAGGGTCTAGAAGGTTCTGGGGGCTTTTAGAAGGGTCCTGGGAGGCTCTTGAAGGGTCTGGGGGCTTTTAGAAGGGACCTGGGTTTCTCTAGAAGGGTCTGGGGTCTTTTAGAAGGATCCGGGGGGGCTCTAGAAAGTTCTGGGGGCTTTTAGAAGGGTCCTGGGAGGCTCTAGAAGGGTCTGGGTGCTTTTAGAAGGGTCCTGGGAGGCTCTAGAAGGGTCTGGGGGCTTTTAGAAGGGTCCTGGGGTGTCTTGAAGCGTCTGGGGGCTTTTAGAATGATCCTGGGTTGGTCTAGAAGGGTCTGGGGTCCTTTAGAATGGTCCTGGGAGGCTCTGGAAGGGTCTGTGTGCTTTAAGAAGGGTCCTGGGGGGCTCTAGAAGGGTCTGGAGGCCTTTAGAATGGTCCTGCAAGGCTCTAGAATGGTCTGGGGGCTTTTAGAAGGATCCTGGGGAGCTCTAGAAGGGTCTGGGGGCTTTTAGAATGGTCCTGGGAGGATCTAGAAGGGTCTGTGTGCTTTTAGAAGGGTCCTGGGGGCCTCTAGAAGGGTCTCAGTGCTTTTAGAATGGTCCTGGGGGGCTCTAGAAGGGTCTGGGTGCTTTTAGAATGATCCGGGGAGGGTCTAGAAGGGTCTGTGTGCTTTTAGAAGGATACGCGGAGGGTCTAGAAGGGTATGGGGGCTTTTAGAAGGGTCCTGAGGGGCTTTTAGAAGGATCCGCGGAGGGTCTAGAAGGGTCTGGG